>JAQHUG010000200.1:1452292-1495296 GCA_028555095.1 Dicrostonyx torquatus
CGTGAGTCAGGTGAGAAGCGCAGAGGAACACACCTGCTTGTCCTCAGCGTGAGTCAGGTGAGAAGCGCAGAGGAACACACCTGCTTGTCCTCAGCATGAGTCAGGTGAAAAGTGAATGCACAATGAATGACTTTTCTACAGTGCTTGAAAGATGATATAAGGGAACTTTTAAAATGTCCTTAATGAGAGTTGATATTGAAAAGAAGGAATTTTTTCTTTTAGCATATAAAATTTGAGTTAAAAGTGGTCCTGTATCTCTGCATTGATTCTGCATTTTGTTTTGGATTTCTGCAGTAGTGAAATAGAACAGACTCGGGAGTCGGAGGAATAACTGCAGTTTTGGGGACCGCGTCTCTGGGCATGAGTGGCCACTGTGTTTTTGGTTGCCTAGCAGCTGTGATTTCCTATGCATGGCCAGCATAAGCCTGAGCCCATCTGCATCCAGTTATGGAAAGGAGAGAGGCTCACGAGGCTCCGCCCCTCCATGAGGCAGTTAGTGGTTGATGAGGGGAGAGGAGACATTTTCTTCACTGATGTAACCACTGCTGAGGTGTTCACAGTCCTATAAACAAGCCCTCACCCGTGATCCTGTGAGATACACTAACACACTCAAGCTCCTCAAGCTCTCTCTCTCTCTCTCTCTTTCTCTCTCTCTCTCTCTCTCTCTCTCACACACACACACACACACACACACAACTTTAAGAAAAGAAAGTCGTACAAGTAGAAGAGGGATTAGTTGGGAAGAGGAAGCTTGAGTGGGAGGGAGACATGGTGATGGAGGAGGGGTATGATCAAAGCATATTACACACACTTATGAACGTGTCATAATGAAACCCGTTTTATCTATAACTAATAATAAAAACACAAAGATGTAAAAGTTGAGTAAGTATCCAATGGAAAGAGTATTCAAGATGCCTGAGTTATGGGGGGTGCTTGTAGCTAATATTCTGCAAATTTGCGGCAATACTTATCCTTGCAAACGCCTTCCTAGTGTGCCTCAGGCAAGCTGCATTTGTTTATGAGCTGGTCAAGAACTGGAAACTAGAGCAGAGGAGGCATGGGAAATGGATGGGCAAACTAAATCTATATGTGTGCTTAGATACACGTAATGGCTGCGAGCTGAAACCCTCTAGTGTGTAGAGCCTTGCTTGCCGAGAAACACTGGGAAAATGTTCGTGTAGATAATGTAAGTGCAGTGGTCCAGTCCTGAGCGGTCGGGGTGATTTCCCCTGTGCACTTGCATCTGGGCTCTCGTCACTCCGCCTTCAATGTGAGCTGAACCTCTCTCTCAGTGTGTCATCAAAGGCAGGGTAGAGGCAAGAGTACTTGAATCCAATTTGACGTAGACATAGAGCAGGTTTTAACCAAGTCCTCGTCCACTTTTAAGTAGTGAAAAGTGAAGGAAGACTAAGTACCTTTATGTTTAATAACTCTAGATTCTAAGGCTTCTTTATGATCGTTATTAGTAAGATTACATTGTTTCATTTATGAAATGTAAATAATGAATGTACTGACATCTTCAACTACTTATTTCATATTTCGATGACAAAATTAAAACTATATGATTAGTTATGTCTTTTTGTTTTGTTTTGTTTCTGAGTCAGGGTTTCTCTGTCTAGCCCTGGCTGTCCTGGAACTCTCTCCGAGGACCAGGCTGGCCTTGAACTCAGCTTGCCTCTGCCCCCTGAGGCTGGAATTAAAGGCACGTGACACCATGCTCAGCTGCTTCACACTGAATTTAAAGACAAAATAGAACAAAGCAATAACAACAAGCCACTGGGGGCTGGAGAGATGGTGGCTCGGTGGTTAAGAGCACTCATTTCTCTCTCTGCAGACCTGGGTTTGCTCTCTGGCATCTATATGGAACAGCTCCCAGTCACCTAAAACGACAGTCCCAGGGGAATCTGGTGGCGTCCTTTTACCTCCGTGGGCAAGTGCTCACATATGCGGCACACGAACTCACACAGGTGTGCACGTACACACATAAAAATAAATAAACAAATGCCTAAATATTCCTAAAGCTTGGAAGTTTTCTGAAATATTGTCTAAAGAAACTCAACGTCTTTTTTAAAGCACTGTTGAACAACAGCTTTGTTTTTTTCTATTTGAATTTGTGATACAATTGTAATGGCTTAGATAAAAACGCTGAGGTGCAGTTCCCCGAGGGGCGCAGCGGGTCATGAGGGGCAGCCGGGACCCACCATCGGAGGCCTCTGTGGGTCCTAGGAGGGTGGGAGGCAGCCGATGAGAGACCTGGGCAGGTTGGCCGGGTAGCCGGTCCTACTAGAAGCCGCGGACATTGAGAGACAAAAGACATGCAGAGAGAGGGTTTGGATAGAGTTTATTAAGTGGGTTATGGAATGGAATGGGAAAGGAGATTGAGGAAGAGAGAGAGAGAGAGAGAGAGAGAGAGAGAGAGAGAGAGAGAGAGAGAGAGAGAGAGAGAGAGAGAGAGAGAGAGGGCACTTCATGCAGGCAGGCTGGAAGGAAGGAAGATCAGCTTGCCTGGGCAGAAAGGGGAGGGAGTGGGCGGATGGGACAGGATAGACCATTACAACAATCACAATATTTCCCCCATTTCCTTTCCCCTCCAAACCCTCCTGTAAACCCATCCCAACTCTCCTTGAAATCCGTGCTGAGATTCTACACTGAAACGGTTTTGTGATTCTGTTTACATGGGTTATTTTAGAGAGGAGTCTGTTTGTAACCTAGGAAGTTTTTCATGAATTAATTGTGGCTAAATACCTTTACAAATTTGCATGTTCCGGATATCAGAATGTTGATCTTTGGATTATAATAATTGGATATAAATGGGATACCCGAGGAGGAGAACCAGTGTGCTCTCCATATGAACCCTTTCATTGAATGGAATTACTAAACCTTCTGAGGAGTGTGGTGATATGTTAGGCGGACGTCAGCGCCAATAAAACATCGCAACTCTGAACCACTTAAGGACAGATATGGGCTGTCTTCAAGCCTGTAGAGAAGGAAGCTTGTCAAAAATTTTATTGAAAACTAACTCATCTTTGAGAGCCTTTGCTACTCTAAAGGGTTTAAAAATATGTGCTTTCATTGGCTAGACATTTGGATATGGTATGTACATGTTTCTATACCCAGCACTGCATGTCTGTATGCAGAAAGCACCATGGACACGATAGGAATCACACTTCTTACACTCTCTGCTATTTTGAAGATACTCCTGTTGTAGATGCACTGTATGTGAGGCTACAAACAATTAAAGCGGGAAGAGGAGCAGACCCAAAACTTAGAAGGGAGGAATAAATGGTGCTAAATACCCTAGTATGTTTTCCCCAGACCTGCTCAAGACATGGAAGGTAACAGCTGGGCTGAAATAAATGCCTAAAATGGACTGACAGCTAAGCCTGCAAGACCAGTCCCGGACAAAAGCAGAGTTTAAAGGTCCCCAGTCGGGTGGCACATACCGTCCCCTTGTGCTGTGTTGAAGGATGGGACTAACATTTCTAATCAGCTTAATGGATTATACTCAGAACTCCACCATCCTTATAAACAGATTATAGCTAGAGCCAAATAATTTAGAAATTTTAGATTAAAGGGAAGGATTGAGATAACGAGACTTAGACAAGACTGGGATTTTTAAGTTGATGGTACAGTGAACTGTGACCCTTGAGAACCTCCTAGGCACTAAATACCTTCCCCAACTAGGAGGAGGAATGTGAGCCTTGAGGGCTGGAAGGTGGACATCGGCAGCTTTGCCTCCATGGCAGTTGCCACCTGGGGTCATTGCCCATCGTGACAGGAGAGCTTTAGTCATGTAAGCCACGCCGACTTCAGTGTCAGAAGACACTCTGAGATTGCCTGCGTGGGCCAGTATAATCATGTGAACCCCTAAAAGTGGAGGTAGAGGACATGAGAAGTCGGGGAGATTCAGTCTGTGAGGACTCCATGTGCTGGTTTTGACTGTGGCAGGGATTAGAACCAACGAATTCAGACAGCGAATGAGCACTCTGTTAGTGCGAACCAGCGTTAGTGCGAACCAGTGCTCTTCGCTAGCCGCAGGAGAGCTTCAGTTCTGCAGCCTCCAGGACGTGGATTCTGCCTACAGTCTGAATTACTAGGGCATGTTTCCTCTCAGTGAGGGTGTCATGGTATTTGTCTCAAACCCTCAGAAGGGGCTGCAGGGGAGCCCACTCCAGAATTCCGACTAAGAATTAGAAGCAAATCGGTAATTGGTGTTTGAAGATTCCAAATTGGTCATGATTTTTTATGGTAGGAGCAGGAAACTGATGAAGTCACATTGCTGACTGGAAAGGGAATAATGGAGTAGGAAGACAGAGGCTGGATCTGACTGTCTCACCCCCACTCCTTGTAAAGGAGGAGAATGGATAACCCGGGAATTCAGACAATTAGTCACAGATTGTTCTAGCAGCGATGCCAATACTGTTCGTCTTTCATGTTTACCTCACATCACCCAGCAGATGTAACTTCCTGAAGGAATGATCTCTTGAACTTTCTCATTGGCCACTCCTCAAGTCTTTATTCTGCCTTTCTTCCTTGATGCAGTGTGGAAGGTAGGATGGAGTGTTCACGCTCTTGGCTCTTCTTAAAGGTACACCAGCTTCCTATGATGCACCTAAGCACACTCAGCCATATAGCCCTTTCTTCTCCCAGCAATGGGAATGATGTTGGGCACTGCTGTTTGCATCTGTGGGCCATCCTCTGCCTGTTTTGTTTCCTCCATGGCCTGGCCTTGGCCGGAGGCAGCCCAGTTCCGGCAGTAGGCTGAGCTTCTTCTGAGCACTAACCTGTCTTTCTGAGTCTCGTTTTTGCTTACACAGAAGATGCAAAAGGGAAAATGAAGCTAGGAATATGGCTTAGAGGAGGAGTGCTCACCTAATAGCCTTTTGGAAGTGCGTTATCCTGGGACTGACAGGATTCCCCTTAAACCCTTAAGGCCAAGGCATATGAGTGCCTGCCCATCCCTTCCTCTTATGTCTTTCTGACAGCTCTCTGAACGTTAGGTGTCTCGATGGACTTGTTTTTAAAGCTTATTGCTCCCAGCTAAATTGCATCGGAGGTGACCATTTTCATCAAAGGTGTGAGTTAAGTCACTAAAATCTCAGTTTATTTCTCCATTTTGGTGGTCTTGTGGGAAACAGTCTATCTATGGAGAAAACGAATCTTCTTTTGAGTTTTATTAAAAAAATCAAGTCTCCTAGAAAAACCACATGGAGTTGTGACTTTTTCCAAGCCAGAAGTTATAAAGCACATAAATGCTGGTCTAGGGTTCACTTAATAGCTGTGGGCATCTGTGTCGAGCAAGTTCTACACCAGAGCTGTGGCTGGATGACATTTCCATTTTTTATAACTTGTTGGATAGCTGGACTGGATTTTTTTTTTTTAAAAAAAAAAAACCAAACTAGAACCCATATACTCAAGACACAGTACAAAAAAAAATGATTCTCATTTTACCTCTGGTTTTATAAAAGAAGAAAGCTGATGTAACTGAAAATGAAAACAGGAGCCAGGCAAACTGATTCAGAACAAGTCAGAAGCACAGGGAGGGAGGGATGGCTTCAGTGGTTAAGAGCACTGGAGTTCAGCACTCACAGTGGGTGGCTCACAGTCATCTGTAATTCCAGCTCCAGGAGACCTGACACCCTCTTTTGAGCCTTGTAGGTACACACACACACACACACACACACACACACACACACACTGAACCAATAAGTAATAAAATAATCAAGTAAATCTTAAAAAGAGGTTAAGAGTAACAGGGAGAGAGAGCACAATTTTATATTTTTTAAATTATTCTTCATAGCCTTTTGCTCAGCTTCGTGTGTAGGATCAGAGTGTACTGTTGAGTAGAACTGTGTTAAGGGAAGCTTTGAGATTCAATAGCTCTAGTTAGCTGTTGAGAACCAGTCTACAAACACTCCCTCCCTTCTCTTATTACTTAAGTTTGCAATTCTTTACCCAGTTTCTGTGTCATGTACAGTTATTAGTCGGCTCTAAGGATCCTGAAAATAACTCGATACGTAGTATGTAGGGCTTTTTATTGAGATCTCATAGGATTTCTAAGGACCAGTCTGGGCAAGTGGACTCTTACATCCTCTCGTGTTGACAGGGAATGGTTTTTAGATAATCTTAAGACTGGGAAAGTGCCCTCTCGTCATCTTGCTAGAAATGACTGAGAGGAAGACCTAGCCTAAGAAGTTCCTGGTGGCTGGGTACAAAGACAGAGGGCTAAGGTAGACCAATAGATTGTTTAGTGAAACTTTGGAATTGTACGCAACAGTTCCAAAGGGAGAAACATTTGAGGAAATTATATTTCGTGTAGACATTTATTAACACCTGAATTCCTCTGAAAATTCCCCGATATGGGCTATTTCATCTTTTTGGCTCTTTGAGCTAAATAACCATATAGGCAAGCTGAAGATTAAATAATTTTTCATATTGAACCTTTCTGTCATATGCAAGTATTTTCAGAACTCTCCCCTTCTTCCCTCTCTCCAACCCTCTTCTCACTCTCTATCTCCTTATCTACCTTTCTCCCTTTTTCTTTCATTTACTTCCATTTCTTCCAAAGTCTATCACAAATAAGGGAGGGGGTCCAGAGTTCTTAAAATCCCTCCTGTTTAACTGCAGTTTGAAGCTTTCCACATGCTTTACAGAAGCCACGCTCTTGTAGACCTCAGTGAGAATAACCACACCCTCAGATCTCTTACTTCCATCCCTGTCTCAAATCCATCTGATTCTATGATTCAAAGCTATTTAAAAAGTCTCCAGTTTTAATGTTTGTGAGTGCACTGGGGAGCTCATCAAACCACTTTTCTTGGACTTCACACTCAGACATTCCAGTAGAGCAGGGATAGGCGGGACCTAATATTCAGTGTTGCAAACACACTCCCAATTCACACCAGTGCTGCTGGATTGAGCTGAACATTTTAGCACCAGGTGGCTACACCCGTGTCACTGGGAAACTGGAGCAACTGGCCTGACCTGAGGGAATGGTCACAGCAGAGCTGGATCCAATGGGTCTTTAGGATAGAGGCCAGGCATAAGGGGAACGGTGCCAATCTTTTACAAAAGTCCTGTAACAAAACTACCTCTCCTCTTTTGCAGAAGCAAATCCAGAGAAATTCAATAGTCGTTTTCGAAATAAAATGTTCTATGCAGGGGTAAGTATATTTCTCATTTTTATAATTATTAATATTATTTAATGCAATTCACTGAACACTAAAGAAACTAACCACATCAAAATCAGTTATGCTAGACACTTCATCTATGTTTATATATAGTTATTCTTAAAACCTTCACCAAGAAATGAAAGAAAGGGAATATCTGTTAAATGAATGGTCAGCAAAGGGGTTGGTGTTGGCTGTGATTGGATTTTAAGCCCCTGAGGTGATACGAAAGTCAATGACTTTTAGGGAGCTATATGCAGCAGCTATCAATGAAGGAACTGGATAAAATAGATGGTAAAAACATAGTGTTTTAGTTTGCTTCCTATTTTGGTGATAAAATATCCAGTCAAAAAGCAATGTAAAGGAGAAAATGTTCATTTGATTAAGAGTTTTAGATCACATTCGGTCACTGGGGAAAGCAAGGTGGCAGGAAGTTGAAGCAGCTGGTCACCACACATTCACCATCACGAGCAGGGAGCAAGGAACGAGTGCTTTCATGATTTTCACGATCCTGCTCACGCTCATTCTCTACCCTTTACAATCCGGGATTCCCTGTTCAGGGAAAGGTGCCACCCACAACAAGCCTGCCTTCCCACTAATCAAGATAACCCCCCACAGACATGAGGGCAAGACCAACTTAATCTAGGCAGTCCCGCACTGAAACTCCTCACCCGGGTGATTGTAGACTGTGTTAAGTTGACAGCTAATCCCATCCATCACAGACAGTCTTAGCTCAGGATACAGTCTTCAGCAGGGTGTGTACCCAGTGACCTTGGGAGTATGGATCTTGCTGTGAGGCCGGGGTTGGGGAGGGGGACTTCGCTTCTTCACTCTTCAGGGACATTCCTAGGAGTGAACAGAGGTGAAAACAGGAGACACAGAATGTGACAATAACTTGACACTTAAATGGACAGCACTAGGTAGGAGTTAAAATATGAGGGGCAGTGGACAGCATTCCTGGGGGAGGTTAAAGGTGATCTTAGCATTGGATTCCCAACAACTCTGGGAACCACCCACTTTTACAATCTTCTCCTATAATCTCAAATTTTATTGTAGATTATAGTCTGAAAACAAAGACGATTTCCACAGACACTGCCCTATTTTACCTTGGGTTCAACCAAAGGAGAATTTGTATTTTTTTTTTTTGTAATGTGGAATCTTGGGAAACTGTCTTATCATGTTGAAGCAAGGATTTGTTGGAAACCATGTAATAAAGAATTCTTTTCTCCCTCATGGTATAGGCAGCCTTTTCTGATTTCCTACAGAGAAGTTCTAGAGATCTATCCAAGCACGTCAAAGTTGTCGTGAGTATTGACTGTACGGGTTCATTTAATTTGCATGTGCATATAGATTTCATACCCATCCCATGTCAGTTGATGTGCACATTAACCCCTGGGCTGCACATAGTTTGCAGGTCATGTAGAGGAGCTCGTTAGACCATGTTTATGAATTCTTATCTTGTACCAGTCTCCATCTTAGTTGCTGACATGAAATAAAGACCAAGTTTGACTCTGGAGGAAATCATGGAGAAGGGTGATAATCACTGTAGACACATAGACCACTATTCAATCATACATGCAGACATAATCACCACAGACACATAGACCACTATTCAATCATACATGCAGAACACTGGTAGCACAAGAGTGGTAATCCCATTCAGGATAGGATACGGAAAATCTTCCTGGAAGAAATGCCATGAGCTGGCCTTTCTAGTAAAAACAAATACTTAGCCAAAAATTGTTCCAGATCTTTCTGAGGAGTCTCCATTATAGAACAAGCACTTACTTTATCCTGGCTTTGCTCTCCAGTCCAGTCAAGGCTCCTGGCACTGGGTGGATGTTTCCTGTTACTTCTTCTTAAGTTTCAAACTCAGGTTATGTCTCCATTGGAGGCAAAAGAGAGATGAAATTATCTTTGTCTAGGTGGCACAGTCTAATATATCATAAAATCAGTTAAGAGAAATAAACTGCTTCATATAATAACTGAGATTATGAAGAGATGAATATAGCTTTGGTTTGCATAGATGTAAGAATTAATCAAAATGAGACTGAATGATTAAAAAAATACATTTATGGCGAAACATGGCAGTGCCTTCATCCATCATGCGGCAGGTAAAAAAATGTAGAAACAGCATGTGTGTGTGGCCTGCGTGTGTATGTATACATTTATATGAAAATAGACATAATACAGAAAATACATGATACTAGGTTATGGAGATTTAGAGAAATGATAGAGAATGAGGCAGTTTAAATGAAAAGCATTTAAAAGGTAGTCCTGTTCATGAGATCCACATTTATGTTTACAAAATGAAATATACCTGCTTCTAGATGGTTCTTGGTAGTTTGTTGGGAGAGTTCCTCTGGTAGCCCATTCTATCCTTGAACTTGCTATTTAGTCAAAATGGCCCTGAATTTCTGATCTTTGTTTCTTTACTTCCCACGTACTGAGATTACAGGCATGTACTGCCAAGTCCAGCAAAATGTTTAAAAAAAATCCTAGCTATATTAAATAAATTACTTCTATATTAAACCAAGAGGGAAAATAATTGTTGGAAATAAAACAACTAAGGATTGTAATAGAATATTTCGTGGGGCACTGATAATGTTCCCAATGTTAATAAACGAGTATATACAGGGCTACTGTAGTAGAAATGACTTACTCATTTTAAAAATGCTAGGCTGAGCACAGTGGCTTCTGTCAGTTGCCCCAACTATTTGGAAGGCTGAGCTGGAGGGAATGTAAATTCAAGGCCAGCAGCCAGCCTGCATAGCTTGGTGAGAACCTATCTCAAAAGAGGAAGTAAAAGTATAGAAATCTGATAGGCAAACATTTGCAAAGCTGCTCCTGCTGAGTATCAGCATTAATATGTACCCTATTTTAAATCTCTTGCTATTTTTTTACTAGAGTTTCTATATGTCTTTTCTTTGTAACCATATGAGTACTCAGAACATTATATGATTTCATTAGCTTATCATAGCATAAAGTCTATAACCTATAGCAAAATATATATGAAAGATGAAACCCTGAAATCCACTGAGACAAGGGTTAAATATTGCTGGTATTAGCTAACCTTGTCATGGTGGGAGGGATGAGGTGAGAAGAGCTGCTCATGGTGGAAGGGATGAGGGGAGCAGAGATGCTCATGGTGGAAGGGATGAGGGGAGCAGAGATGCTCATGGTGGAAGGGATGAGGGGAGCAGAGATGCTCACGGTGGGAGGGATGAGGGGAGCAGAGATGCTCATGGTGGGAGGGATGAGGGGAGCAGAGATGCTCATGGTGGGAGGGATGAGGGGAGCAGAGATGNNNGGGAGCAGAGATGCTCATGGTGGAAGGGATGAGGGGAGCAGAGCTGTCGTGGTGGGAGGGATGAGAGGAGCAGAGCTGTCATGGTGAAAGGGATGAGGGCAGCAGAGCTGTCATGGTGGAAGAGATGAGGGAGCAGAGATGCTCATGGTGAGGGGGATGAGGGGAGCAGAGCTGATCATGGTAGAAGGGGTGAGGGGAAGAGAGCTGCTCATGGTGGGAGGGATGAGGGGAGCAGAGCTGCTCACTTCATATTGACCAAGAAGGGAGGATGGGAAGAAAAAGGAAAGGAAAATCGAAGAAGGAGAAGGGGGAGAGAGAAGCTGACTGATGACTGAAAGACCAGGACAATATGCACGCATCAAGGCAAGCCCCGGGTGAACTACTTCCAAGTAGGCCCTACCTCCTAACATCCTATTCAGTGTGAACTCAGCATTGCAATAGCATGCTCACGATCCAGTCACACCTCAACAGTGCCGCCAGCTTGAGCCCAAGGCTTTAACATATGAGCCTTTTTGAGGGACACTTCACAGCGTAACTGTACCAGCTGTATATAAAACAGACCATCTTATCTTTGTCACAGGTGAAGTCAGTATCTAGGATGTAATATAGAAGACACATAGTAATAAAGTGTGTGTATGACTTCTAGACCAAGAAAGCACAAAGTACTAAGAAAACATTACATATCACACTATTTACTGTCCGTTGTTTGGTTTGTCCATGAGAATAGATACCCAACCATATTTTGCAAGCAGATATTTTCTCTTCTGTGTTTGAATTAGGGACAACACTGATTACTGATGTTCGAGAGAACTGTACATTTTCATGCATCCATATGTAAAAATAGTAAAATACTATACATTGTATGGTATACCTCTTTAAATAATCTGATGAGCTCCTATAATCACTGACTTGTTTTCCCAGAAAGAAAGGCTAGAACATTTAAAAGTGAGTCGGGGTCCAAGTTTAGTGGTGTTTACTATAGTATTTTTTTCTGTAATGTACATAGCAACAGACTATATTATCCTATATTTTGAACGTAAGGCTTTTTGTTATTGCTTACCCTCTTGAACTTTGGTCATTTAAATAAAATGACTTTATGCTTCCTTCATGAGCATGGTCATCTGGGGATTGGCTTGAAGCCCTTAAATGATTTGGAGGATTTTGGTAATTGGGAGTACTCTAAACATCTTTGATCACCACTAGAACTTGATTTCTTTCTAAATTAGTTTGGGAAATATTTGATTTTGGGCTATATGATATCCTAGAAATTATTTTTGAGCCCATTTGTGAAAATTGGGGTGTATTCAGATCAGGTGGGAAAAGAATGTGGCACTTGGAAGCAGCCTTGACTGCTTGCAAAATCATTATGTTTAGACTGAAACTCTGAGGAAAGAAATCTTTATAAAATTGTGGTGAGCTTTGGAATGCTTTATTTTTCCTTCCTAAAGAGAACAAGCCGATGGGATTCTGGGACGTGGGGGTCGAATGGGGGGAAAGTAAGCTGAAAAGGCAGCTTTCCACCGTGGCGCTGTGTCCTTGACTCTGATTAGTCTTCTATCACTGTGGAATGGAGGGGGAAATGGAGACTTTTTGTGACTGATTAGAGGACAGAACTCATGGGGAAAGCACTAGGTGATGAAGGAAGCTGTGGACAAGGCTACTAAGGGGGGTGATCAAGGGACCCTTGAGACCAAGGTCATATCCAAACTCCAGCAGTTTAATCTCAGAAGTGCTGCCCAGTTCTGTAAGAGATTAGATTTGTAAGAGCAAATCACTTGACACTGTTTTGTCTTCTTGCCCAGTGTTAATGCGCACGCTCACTTCTGTATGGGAGTTTATGAACTCTGACATCTGGGACACTGGCTTCACCCTGGAGCATACAACAGGGGATCTGGGAGAGGTGATATGCATTTAGATCAGACTCCTTGAAAACTTTCAGATAATGGATTCAAGACATGTTTCCCAGTTTCAAAATAGACATTATCTCAGGCAGGAAAGAAAGCCAATGGCCATGTTCATGCTGTGTGGATCAATTGATGGCAGTGGGGATTGCTGCTGGCTCCACTCGAGCCTTCATCTTTGAAGTGCGTGTAGTCTTTAAACATTAGCACTGTCCGTTTAAATGTCTGATAATAGTTCAAGGCAATGGATGGCAGTATCTGAATAGCGGAACAGCGAAAAACTGATTTGGTCAAATGGAAGTTTTATTTTATATGAAATCAGCTCAAAGCCAGAGTTAATTAAGCCCCTGGTTCGAGTAGAGTTAGCCTCAGCGTACATTTCAGTGATGGTAGCCGGCATTCACTCGGGGGCAAGGGCGAGAACTCCATGCTCTGTGCTGTTGTCAAGCCAGTTATCTCGGGTGAGGCTCTCAGACTCGTGCCGACTTCAGAAGCCCTGTTTTCTCTGCTTTGGTTGCTGCAGTGTGATGGGACAGATCTCACCCCAAAGATCCAGGACCTGAAGTTCCAGTGTATAGTATTTTTAAATATTCCCAGGTAAGCTCTGTTTGTACGGTTGCCTTTGTTTGATGTGAACTCCGTTTGACTTGGGGCATCTGATTTTATAAGTGAAACACCCCAGGTATAGGACATGAAATCCCCTCTTTTAATGTCTTGTCCGAGGTTCCATGTCTGCTAATTTTCTTCCCCTCCTTGGCTTGTTCCCTGAGGTAGGTAGTTTTTGCCCAGGGTGTAGAATTCATTACCTTTATTCTCCTAGCCTTCAGAGACTCAGGCCCTTTTCTCGAACATTTTCATTTAATCATCATTACTGCCCCACACCCACCCTGCAACCTCCAGGAAGACAGGAAGATAGAACCCTGCTTTCAGTTTTTCAAAAGCTCTTAGGAACACATCCAGCCTGATGAGTATGGATTTCTCTTTGATGCTGGACTCCACTGGAGAGCCATGTTATAGATGGGGTTTAAATGCTCTTTGGAACTATTATGCACCAGGAGAAAGAAACGCTTAGGATTGACTGTTTTTAAAATAAGCATATTACTTCATTGACCTAAAATTCGATGCTAGGTTCTCAAGCCAAAATGTTGGAAGGCACAGGCCTGTACCCCCTCATTATTTACTACCATCCAACTCAAACAGCAGTCCGCAAATGAGCTGACTTTGCTGAATCTGCTGAGGGAAAATGAGAGATCTGTAAGAAATTTATGTCTAGGAAAACCCACGAAGGCCTCCTGGTTACTCCTGGCATGCTCAGGACACTCAATTCCACCCTCTTTCAGGAGTATGAGTCAGCATGGGTTTGGTAGAAGGCTTATGGATTTGGAGGAAATGCCGGCTGGTAATGCCTCCTGTCATGTTTTCCTCTTTACTCCGCTTCTCTGATTTTTATCATTTTGCTTACTCTTCCCTTTCTCACCTCACCCCTCTCCTCTCCCCTCTCTCCTTCCCTCCCTTTCTTTTGAGAGAGAATCTCTCTATACAATTCCCAATTTTTCTACCTTAGCCTCTCGAGTACTGTAACACAGGCATACACCACCATGCCTAGCACCTTTTATTTCTTATCTTTTATTTACTTATTTAATTGTCATTTATTCTTTTCCCGTAGGGATTTCTTGCCTTGATTTTATATGTAGTGGTAAATGCTACCACCTTAGTTCATGTACTCTTTTACATTTGTGTGAAGTTGTCTTCGTGTAAGAATTTCTAAATGATTGAGGATGCTCATTACGTAGAAAAACATGAGCCCTAGAGTGAGAAATGTTGGCCAATGATGACGGACAGGAAAGATGGGTACCACAGGATGCTTTTGTTGTAAAATTGTGGCTTGTTTTTGCAAAGTTGTATTGTTTTGGAGATAAGTTTTGGTTTTCATTCTTGAAGGTATGCATCAAGAACAGCAAGCTGTTATTATATTTAATGAACACAAGGCTCCACTAGAAATGATCTTTTAAAAGTTGGTTTATAACCTGACACATAGAACTATAAACCCAACCCCCTGTGTAGTCATGAGCATATGTGCGAGACCGTGTTGCATGTGTACTTTAACCCTAAGTTAATTTCTAGAAATAATCAGGAGAAGAGTGAGGTCGCCTTACCCGAATCTGACCTTGTTTGCAGATATTGTGCTGGCACAATGCCTTGGGGAAACCCTGGAGATCACCATGACTTTGAGCCCCAGCGTCACGATGATGGCTACATTGAAGTCATCGGATTCACCATGGCCTCTTTGGTGAGCAATATCTCAATTTTATTGAAAACCCTTGTGTGTAAGCCACGAATAATTTTAACTGCTCACAAATGAAAGCTTAGTTTTCTCCCAAACGGGTCTCGCTGGGTGTACAAAGCACAGTCAAGGGCAGGCCGCACGCCCAGCAGTAGATAGCCAACACAAAACCAACTCAGTAGTACTTTTGGAGGGTGTTTGTCTCATAATGCTTTATCTAAGCATTTTTTTAAACATTGCAGGCCTTTTGTTATGTATTTTGTTTCTGGTTTTCTGTTTTTATGGGATTTCTGTGTGTGCAAATGTGTGTGTCTCTGCATCTGTATTTGTTTCTTGTGCTTTTCCTTTGGCTTTTTTTGTTTGCTTTGTGATATTCTTTTTATTTTATCTTTTATTTGTTATATGTCTGCTTATTTTATAATAAGAGTGAGAAAGAAAGGGTATGGATGTGGGTGGGCAGGGAGGATTTGGAAAGTCTTGGATGTAGAAAAAACTGATCAGAATATATTGTTTAAAAAAAACTATCTTCAAATAACAATTTTTTTTCCTCTTGGTTTACCAACTTATAAACTCTGCACAGTACAAAAATGCTTAGGATAAACATGAATGGCGTCATTTAAGTCTGAAAACCTACTCATAATCATCTGAACTTCAATGATAAATTGGTTTGAGTCTGCTTTGCTTTCTAGGAAATAAGACACTCCGTGCTTATGAAGCCATCAAGGCACAGAGGACAGAGGCAGTGCAGCTTTAGCACAAACCACAGCACCTGGGGGATACTTTTCCCGCCTCACTGAAGACATGAACTTAAAAACTAGTTACTTCCATCCACTTTCATCTTGTTTTCTTAGGTGACTGTACGGTTTATCACAAAATAGTATAGACGGGAAAGATATCATTATACTCACCTTGGTTCTGTTCAGTTGCTACAATATACATATCACTTCATACTTTAATATTGTATACTTATATTTAAAACGGGATTTATAGTGTAAGTCCCTTCAAACAGTTCAACCTAGTCAATTAAAGTTGGCCAATTAGGAATTATAAAAACAACTTATTTTGTGTTGTATTATATAACTTATTATATAGACTAATAGTTTGTACAACAAATCAAAGTCGAACTTCCACTCGTAACTTTGGGATAGCACCGGGCGTGTGCCGGCCCCTATCCACCAAAGGTCAGAAGGTTGGATTTCTAGGTTAATAACCAAAAGCACAACCATCTTCGCTTCTTTCCCCGTTGCTGCGAGGAAACACCCTGAACAGAAGGAACTCTGGGGAAGTGTTTGTCTCAGCACACAGTTCAAGGGCAAAGTCCCTCATGGCAAAGAAGTAAAGGCGACAGAAGCTCGAAGCTGTGGTCACACTGCATCTGTAGTGAGGAAGCAGAGAGCAATAAATGCAGGCTGCTCCTCAGCCCCTTTCTCTACTTACTATTGTTCAGCCGGGGGACAGTGCACGGTTGTAGATGGGTCTTCCTAACTCGATGACTACAGTCATGGGCTAAGTCCCCACAGGGATGCCCAGAAATCTGTCTCCCAGGTGATCATAGATTGTCAAATTAACAATTGACATCACTCTTTCCCACCCTCCCCCAAACAGTCCTCCTGTGTTTTTTCTCTCTCACTTACTTATGCCTTGATCCAGTGGGAGTTGGTTGAGTCGTTGTCATATAGCACAGCTTCATCATGCTACCTGTGAGGTAGAAGGGACCAGGAATTGTCTGGGTGATGATGATCTTTTCCAAGAGCCTGAATGGCCAAAGGGAATGTTCCATACTTTCTCTCTGTGCTCAAGATCAAGGATTTATACCCTTAGATGGTGCATTAGCTACTATTCTGTTGCTGTGTTAAACTACCGTGACCGAAAACAACTTAAGGAAGAAAGGGTTTATGTTAGCTAATGGTTCCTGGGTGATAGAGTCCTTCATGGCAGGGAAGGGACAGCATGACGGCAAGAGCAGAAAGCTGGCTGATGACATTTGTATCCATACACAGGGAACAGGAAGCAGGGCAGAGATATAAATTCTCAGGGCCCGCCTCCAGTGACATACTTCCACCAGCAAAGCTGTGCCTTCTAAGGATTCCTTAAGCCTCAAAACAGTCCCTCCAAAGTGGGGACCAAGTGCTAACATACATGACTCTCTGGGGGACATTTAAATATAGGACACCTGGCCAATAGAGTCAGGGTTTTCTCTTTGGTTCGCCAGCACTCTTCCCTCCCTTGCTTGTGTCCTGACTCAAGAACTCTGCCGCAAAGCCTGGCTTTGAACATGCTTTGCCCGTTCAACACTGAGCGGTTGCACGTGCCGACTCTTCGCAGTGTCCAGGGCTAGTTATCTTCTGCTTTATTTGCATCAGGATCCTAATATCGTCTCTTTTTTTCACTTTTGGTGGTTTTGTTTACGATTGTATAATTAATGTGTGACTAGGAGAGATGCAGCAGATAGAAACGAAATAGTTAGCTGGGAGTTTAATGGTAGGGACTCCCTACTCATATTGCCCCGTTCACCCTCTGGTGAACCTGAAATGTCAAATAAGCATCATTTATAGCACAGAGTCCTGAGGAAGGGGAAGTATAATACCAGCCTGCCAAGTAGGTAGGAAAAGGGCTCTGTTATAAAGACGGCCTCTTTGCCACAGTCACTGGATTGTCCCTGATGGTCCTCTCTGGGGGCAGAAGATAGGGGAGCTGCAGATACAATCCAGATACACCAGCTTGATAGGGCAGAAGGGAGAGTAGGGAGAACAGAGGGGTGGGAGTGGTGGTTGGTGGAGTTCCACCCCTGTAGTGGGCAGTGTGGGTATGCAGTGTGCAGTATGCAGTATGCAGCATGCAGTGAGCAGTGTGCCATATGCAGTGTGGGGTATGCAGTGTGCAGCATGCAGTGCGCAGTGTGCCATATGCAGCATGCAGTGAGCAGTGTGACATATGCAGCGTGCAGCATGCAATGGGCAGTGTGCCATATGCAGTGTGGGGTGTGCAGTGTGCAGTGTTGGTCACTCTAACCTGTATGCATCAAAGCACAGCATGCTTCCCCCTGTCTAAACACAGCTGACTGGATAAATGGAATTCTGCACTGTGGGAAAAGGGAAATTTATAAACATGTGAAGACACAAGAAACCATAGTCCTCAGTGGGCAAGTGGTTTAATGGTGCATAAATATAGATGAGCAGACGAAGAAGAAAGAAAGGACCAGGGCATGGGATGCTCTGAAGAGTTGACTCATTTTATTCAGTGTCTCTGAGGACTTATTCAAATGTTTTATGTATGTATGTATGTGTTTCTAAACTGTTTGTGTATATGTATTTGTGTGTGTGTATGCATGTTCATATGCGTGGGTTCACATTTATACATCACTGTGTGGAGTACAGAGGCTGACTTTGGATGCCTTCCTCAGTTGCTCTCCACTTTGTTTCCCGAGGTCTTGCTACTTGGCTATTCTAGACAATCGGCTTGTTTTGAGGAGGCCCCGTCTCTGACAGTGGATCACCAATAGGCTACTGCACCTGCCCCAGCACATAATGTGAATGCTGGGATCTGATCTCTGGTCTTTGTGCTTGCATGGCAAGCTCTATCCACATGGCCATCTACCAGACTCTCAGATGCTCTTTAAATATTTTAATGAGGATTTTAAGTTTGAAGTAGGCGAAATAGGCACTGGAGGGATGCCTCAGAGGTTGAGATCATGTGTTGTTCTTATAGAGGACCCAAGATCTGTTCCGAGCACCCATATAAATTCCAGCTCCAGGAGGATCTGACACTTCTTACCTCTTTGGGTACCTGTACCCACATGCCCATACCCTACATAGACACACAGGCATAAACATGATAAAAATAAAGTGAAAAGCAGACAAAAGAAGAGGGCAAAGCCCCGACTCTCACAACACCCAACCTTTATAATGACTACTCCCATACAGTCTTAAATCCTTCTCCCTAGTTCTCAGTTGAAATGAATCCCACATTATGTAATTTAAGCCACAAATATCTCAGAGGGAGTTTTGACAATGTGCTTTCTTTAATAAATGAAAAGCACAGTAATATTTTGTGAAAATCAGTGTATCCAGGCAGGACCAACTATCTGCCTGGGTCAGCTTTCACTGGGTTCCTAAGAAGCATTTGCTTTCTTATGACCAGGCGGCAGTTTACCAAGTCTATACAGATTCCATCTTAACTCTTATTCCAGATCAAACCAGGCCAGTGTTTTGTGGCACTGCTGAGTTTGAATTTCCTGACGCATCACTTAAGATGTCCTTTTGTTTCCTCTGGTCTCCGTCTTTCATATGCATGTCCTTATGAAATAGCGTTGATAAGCACTCCTAGTCCAAATGTCCAAAGTCTGAATGTTTTTCATTGACTGAATTCAGACATTTCAAAGTCTGAATGTAGTTCATTTCAAATAAAACCTTTGATTTCAGACCGTTTTGGGCTGCTCAACTGCTGAAGTCTGCATAATATTCCAAATTCCAAAATAAGAAAAAGAAATACCTTTGAAACTCAAAATATTTCTGACCCAAACATTTTGGATACGAAAAATTCAGCCTGGATTTGGGTCTATGAACTCAACAAATAGTAGGTATTTACTCCATATCTGCTTTGTAAGCCATATTTTTATTCTAGAAAGGAGTGGATAGTATGTTGTTCATTTTTTTTTGTAACGTTAGTGGATACTGACGCTTATTGACTGGATCCAACAATAACTGGGCCGTGTTGCACATATTAGTGAATTAACAAGCGTCTCATATAAGTGACATGCTACGAAGTAAAACTGCTTCTTGGGTGAGGCAAAAGAAAAGCCCCACTTCTGGGGTGCATCACAGCTCTGGGATGGAGGAAAGACCGAGAATAAAGCAAAAACTCTCAGAGGAGCACTCCTCTCTAGAGGAGGCAGAGTCTCGAGAATGCAGTGGCCCCTCAAGGCAACCAGCCTGAGGGCACATGTACTTGGAGAGCTGCAAGTGGTGGCTTCAGAGATGGCACAGTTAAGAAAGCTGCAGTTGTGGGGAGGAGCAGGAAAAAGCAAACAGGCCTTTAAGCTGTCCATGGGGGTGCTGTGGAAAAGGGTCGGGCATGATCAGACCTGTGCCTGGAAGCTGATGTGAATGAATGGAATGTCTGCCTCTGGGGCTTAATAGACAAATGGTCATATTGGCATCAGTGTCCAAGTGGAAAGATGGGTATACCAGAAGTGAGGAGTAAGAAGGTTCCACAAAGGTGAAAGGGACTGGCGGGTCCCAGGGTTATGGGCCATCATGACCCACTGCAAAAGAGAAAAGAGCATTAATGAATCCTAGGAGATTGCTGTGGGCAATTAGTCAAAGAATGACTGCATTAAATAAGGTAGATATTGTGAAACAGCATTGCAAAAGAACAGAGCTCTGAAATCCCCATAAGAAGGCAGTCAGCCATCTTCAATACATGCTTATTATTTTACATCATTTACCTTCCTAGAAATGCAATCAGTAGAATAGCATCAGTGGATAGAAAACTGGAGGAATGTCATAAAATTAAGTATATTTTATAGTTAAAAATGGATAATTGAAAATGCATGCTTGGAGGTCAGGGGATCTCACTAGGTTAGATGGTGTTAGGAGGTCTGTTAAACCCCCTCTTCTCCATCCTTTTGCTAATGTGGATGGACAGGGGAGAAAATTAATGTATGAGATTTGGTGAAGAGGAAATGGAATCCTAAAGTCATGCTAATTGTAGTTTCCTCTTTGCACAACCTGAACAGTACAACGTTGCATGGGATAGTGTCAAACGTGTGATAGAATCTCCACTTCCAAGGCAGAAAATTTGCTTCCAAGGCAGAAAATCCTACCTTAGAAAAACAGAATTAGCTCTGCTGAATTCTTTCAGTATACCACTGAGAGCTGTAGACGTCATGTGCTCTCTGAATAACCCTGGCAGAGTATTTCTAAGTGATCACGTACATCTAAGTCTGTTATTCAACCAATGGTATAGTATTGTAGTATTTTTTTCCCATTAGTATGAAAGAATTTTATGCTCAGTCCTCTAGTTTCCATTCATTGATGCTATTCTATTGATTATATTTCCAGGCGGGTAAATCATGTAAAATTATAAGCACGTCTTTAAGATGGCTGTCTAAACAGAATGGTATGAGTATACACACACACACACACACACACACACACACACACACACACACACACACACACAATAGATTCTATATAATTTAAAACCTTAACTAGTAGGTTAAACTTTTATGCAGAAAATTTTTTTTTAGAGATTGGCATATCTGAAATCACTAAAGGCTACATATTTTCAAGGTCATGCAATAAGCTAATAAATATTTTGTACATTGCTTGTAATTTAAGTACATCCAAAGAATAGAAAATTCATGCTGATTTATGAAAAGAGATTTTAAATTGAATTGCTGGAATAGGAAAAAAAACTAGTCCTTTTTGGAGCGTTTATCTTGTAATTGCAAAGTTCAAAGAGAAGTCTTCAGTTGACTCCGTTGGTTGTGATGCATTCCTGCTAATTAAGATGATTCCTTATTGGGCGCTGGGTATCCTGATTGCCTTCTTGGGTTTTACAGAACCCATAATCAGGCATTATAATTTGTATTTGTTTCTGCCATAATTTTTTGTTATTATGGTTGGGAAGGGCCTTTCATGTTGAGTCTATTTCTGAGTAATTTAAAACTTTTCAAGACAGTTCAAAGTATGAGTCACACGGAAGAACTGGGACCCTCACTTGCAATTCTGCCCGACTTTAGGCTCCTCCACTTTGAAGAAGGCACATTGGTCTCTCTGTTAATTCACATTAAACTGTGTAAGTTCTTTTACATTTCTGGATGAGGAAAGCAAAGCATTGTTTAGTCTGAAAAAAAAAAAAGAGATTCCCATGCTGAGGGTTTCTACTTCTCCATGATATGATTTCTTGTACTTTTTAGAAAATGAAATGCTCCCTGTTTGCTCATTTGAGGTTCTGCATGAGCGTGAGAACTGACGTGAAAACTAGCAGATCTAATCAACACTTGCAGATCATTGCTCGTGTTCCAGTAGGTTTCCTGGCAGCGACTTTGTTTTTATGTTTGAAAACAAACATAAATTTTAAAAAGTGGTTTTATAATTTTACTAAGAGTTTTCTTTCTGTGTCATTGAGTCAGTATCTTCTTTCCTGAGATTTGTCATAACAAAGCAAATAGAAACCCACACAGAGGTTCGCACACAATGACATCAGGATGGCGGTAGGCATTGTTCTACCTACCACGGTGTCTTTCTTTGTATTTAATCATTAGCACAAAAGCCGACTACAAATGGCAACCTACGCTTCCATTGTAGAAGCATAGCACAATTTACATAATAACCCTCCCTTTGTGTAGCTTTCATGTGTCTGATGTGTGGTGTCATAAATAACCCTGCAATTAATGTTGCGGGTGAACTCTGAGTTGAAGTTTGTTATGACAGATTCCTAGGGCAGAAGGCATTGATTCAATGAGATAAATGTTTTGAAAACTCTTAGTAAAATTATAAAACTGTTTTCTTTAATATTTTCTGACACAATCACAACGTGCGGAATAATAAGAGCTGATTTGGATTTAAAACCACAGATAATAAAAGTGACAATGGAAAACAAATGCGTGAAGGAGTTAGATATGTCTTATAAAGTCACAGAACTCTGGAACAAATAGTGACAGCCTGCTAAACAACACAAATGAGAGAAAGGACAGGCTATCGTCATGATTACACTGTGTCTTTTGAAAAATCCCCATTTTTATGTGATTGTGAATAGTTCATCCTTTACTATTGAGTTACAAGAAATACAAGTATTTTGAGAGATGTATTTATTACAAATAAATCCTGTCTGCTTTGTGTGTGTTCTTCATTTCTCTTTTCAACACTTTTTATGTTATTTTATTTATAATTTATTATTTTGAAAATTTTATACACAAATGCACTGTATTTCCTTCATTTTCATTAGTCTGTGTCTCTCTGCATTCCCACCCTAATGCCCTACTTCCTCTAGGATTTGCTTTGTACACATTGGTGACCTGCGGGTCTATAAGTTACGCTTAATTTGTGTTAGGGCTACACACATGCAATACACACATGCATGCACACACACGCACATACACATGCATACATATACATACACACATGCATGCACACACACACATACACATATGCACACGTCCATACACACAGACACATACACATATACTCATTCACTCACGTGCATACACATTTACAAACATACACACACACGCATACACATACACACATGCATTCACTTACTTAAAAATCCTTATACACTCTGAGTTATCTTGGGAAAGCATTCTCCTTTATTGTCTCCTTGATAATTTGCAGTTTGAAGTTTGAGGTCTAAGTAAATAACTAACCCCAAGAAAATTTTTGTGCATTAAACAGAGTAGTATTCATTCATTAGACACATGTGTTGTTTTCGCCAGTGCTCTTGCTGAGTGAAGCTGTCTCTTCTGCAGGATTGTCCTGGATCTTTTCCTGAATTCTGTTTCCTTCCAGCCATTTATTTTTACGTCAGTGTGCACTGTCTTGTTTAATGCGCCTTTCTCATAGTTTTGCTCTTTGACAATTTTGCCCATGTATATCACACAGTATTTAGGTTGGTCTTGCCCACACCTGCACCCTCCTTGTCTCCCCTCCATCCCTGTCCCTACCAAACCCACCTTCCCACTCTACCTGTCCCCTTTGTAAACTTGTGACTTTTGGGTTTTTTTTTTTTTGTAAACAGTTCAATTTAACCAGGCCATATATGTGACCAATAGATTTGAATTGTGTGCTTGATGGGGTCTCCTGTGGGCACAAAGGCAGTGATTCTTCCCCTCTCTCCATGAGTCAGACTATAAACAGACTAGACCACAAGCAGTGGCTTTAGCCCACAGAGTTGCGGTCATCACATGTAGTAGAGAAAGGTGGGGCTGTGTTCTTCTGCATTCTGTGGCTGATGGCCCCTCTGTGCTGCTCGGCGTTCTTCTGTCGTCTTTCTTTGGCTCTCTCCTCTCGCCTCGCTTTTCCCTCACAAGGGTCTTTGGGGTTGATTATATTGTACTCACTTCAGTAAGCCAGGGCTGCTGTCTTCTTTCACATTCGTTGTTTACTCACACTGGAAAATGTGCTTTTGCTGTGTGGGGCTTTCATTGCTAGATCACAGGCATCATTTAGTAATGATGGCACGGGCATTGCTCTGCACACTGCAGTGGTTTTCCTGGCATTTAATCTTCCATAGTCTCATTGATTTCCATGAAACTGCAGGTTGACCTTTTATCCATGTACTGTCCGCTCTTTTATCCTTTCCCCTGTGGGGTTCAGTTAAAGTGTCTGCTAATTACTGTCTCACAGACGGTGAGATAGCATGAAATATTCCTAGCGGTGTTGCTGAGACCAGTGACATCTATCGATCTCTTTCCATCTTCAGTGGCCCGTTCCTTCCTGTAGGATACAATTTGCTACTAAGCTTTACTGTGAGATAATTTCATTTTTTTTCTTCTTTATGGATCAGTGTCTTTTTTGTATGTCAAGTTTCATTGATTATCTACTGAGTAGATGATTTATCGATTGTAATCTAAATTCTGTTTTATTGTTAGCTAGTACATACTGTTTTAACTTTGCCTTTTTCAATTCTTCCTTTACTAGATACAAAACATGTCTGCTATAAATGATGAATACTAACAGTTGAGAGTTAAAAATATCAGCAGCATGTGTTTCTTCCCAGATTTATTCAAATCTGTCGTATCCCACTTCTCAGGAAATATTGCTGATTCTGTGACTATTTTAACTTTCAGGATATTGCAGTTTTAAGGTAGTAATTATTTCTTCAAGTAGATTTAAAACATAGAAGTTTTTTTCTAAATTGGACCATAGATCCTCAGGTTAATGTCTTTTTAAGACTATGAAATCGATTGGGCATTTTTTTCCTTTTTCTTCTTCTTTGTCCTGATATGACCTTAGTAATAACCTGTTAGTATTGGTTAGAATCTATGTCTATTGAACAAAAATGAAAAAAGCACATACACAAAATTACTCTCAGGGAGAAAGGGTACTTGGATTTTTTTCAAAGTCTTGTCATTGAACACAATATAAGTAAAATTATTAGTGGATTTTAGCTCTCTTATACAATGACGAGAAGAGTTTTCAGATAAACTCCCCACTTTTCTTTGACAACGACTGGACATTAATACCATGGCAGATAGAGAGAAAGAAAGAGCGGTGATTCTAGATGTGAGGATGTTGTATTTGAAAACATGATATGTTGAATTAGAGGCAGAACCTAGAATCAGAAAATACTAGCCCAGAAAGAGATTCTAACAATAACCCCAAGTCAGTTCTCATATGAGGAAAGGGAGGTGGGTTTAGTTCCTCTCTAAGTAGTTATACGGAAGCGCCCCTGCCACCGTGGCTGTTTAGACTTCTACAGTATCTCGCGCAGCACCACTTCCCAGCATGCTGATGTTCACTTTAGTTCTTGATGAAACTGGGGAGGAGCAATGAAAATTAATGACACAGTTCTACGGAAAGAGAATGATTGCTAAAGCTTATGTGGACCATTGAAGCACGGTTAATAAAAACTCAGAGAGAGAGAGAGAGTGGGGTTCATCCAACCTGAAGATCTGAAAAGTAAAACAGCCGCTCACTGGTCCTTATCTCGACCTCAGTCTGAAAATGGTGATTCTGCCTCTAGGAATCTCAGAATAAGACTTCGTTGAGAGTTGTTTCCTCCCATTTTATAATCCTCTCTAGGGATGGGATTAAAGACATGTACTGTGGTCATTAAAGGCATGCACCACCCAGTTTCTATGGCAACTAGTGTGGCTACTGGGATTAAAGGTGTGTGTCACTATGGCTACTGAGATTAAAGGTGTGTATTCTCATAATCTGGTCTGTACGGCTGACCAGTGGGACTGTTTTACTTTCAAATCTTCAGGCAGTCTTTATGTACTAAAACAATTGAAACGCCACTACATGACATTGTAAACTAAGTGATCATGATGTCACTGCTAGTGGTCTAGGTAGAATTTCTTCCTTCTTGACTCACCTAGTGTGTTGGAGAGGGAGAAACCTGTATTGCTAGTTTCACTGAGGCTACTGAAACACAGAAGGTTGATTAGAGGATGTTGGAAGAGCTGATAAGAGGACAGCCTGTAGATTACCTGTTCATAAGTCATCAGCTGCACCCAGTCTCTGTCTCTCCAGATGCTAGAAAGAGAGTGGGGTTAAACGGTAGCTTTAGTTTAAAAGGATCCAAGGGCATAAGACATAAGATGATCATTATTCCTGAGAGTTGTAAAGTAGGAAGCGGTATTTTGAAAGGGAGTTTCTTATTCCATGAGAAGTGGGCCTGTCGCTGCGGCTGTTTGTATGAGTCAAAGAGTGAGAGGTGGCTTGGGAATGGAAGCACAGAGGAGGAGTAGCCACTGCCGGAGAGAATGCTTGAAAAAGAGGGAGGGGCTCAGTTATTGTGGAAAAATGTCTTGGATAATTGGCCTTCAAAGGAAGGCTTATTTTGGCTCACAATTCAGTTAATGGTCACTTGGGCATTGCCTTTGGGCTTATACCAAGGCAGCACATAATGGTGGGGGCACATCATAGGAAGAGCAAACTAAAATGGGGGTTAGGGTCTTAATCCCCTTCAAAGGCATGACACCAGTGGCCTAACTTACTCCCTCACAGCTCCACTTCTTAAAGGTTATGCCATCTCCAATAATGGTATGGGATGGAAAACAAACATTTAACACATCTGGATTTCAGAGGACTTTCAAGATCCAAACAGTGGTGGCCCAGATCTGAAATACCGGCACTGCAGAGGCTGAAGCAGGAGGAGTGAGGCTCCAAGTTCAGAATTAGCTGCACAGCAGCTTCTTCTTTTGATAAAAAGAAATGATAGCAATGTCATCATCAGCAACAACAACACTCCAAGCCATGGACGATGGATTGAACACTTCACTTTCTCTTTCAGATTGGGAATTTTTATATTTATTTTTTTATTTCTTCTTTGTATATAATACGGAGTATTATATTGGTTATATTTTTCTATATGTTCTAAGAGCTATTCCCAACACTCTGGGCTAAATTATCCATCGTTTCTCAATAGACTATGTTATTTCATCCAAAGGTCATGTCCTTATTGTCCTTTTCTTTACTCAATAGGCAATATTGTTACATCCATAGTCATGTCCTGAGAAAAATGAATATGTTTTTCTCAGCAAGTTTTTATTTACCATGTCTGTGGATGTACAAACACCAGTATTTTAGTCACATGTTAAAAAAAATTGATTCTGTCTATAATAAGGAGAGTGAAATGTCCATTAGTCCTTTATAATCTTTCACGTTTTTCTAATTATATTTGGGCATTTGTTTTTCAAAATTTGTTACAGAGTTGATTTCATAAGTATACTGGGTTAGATTTTAGACTTTGAGGTCTTAAGTTGAGTAACTCATTTTTATTTTTATCCCTGTATTTACAGATTTGAAATTGTTTTAAGAGGTTTGAGTTAAAAAAGAAAAATCTTGTCTAAGTTTTAAAATTTACTAAGGATATGCTGTACACCTAAGTGTTAGTAATTCAGTGTAGGAATTGGTAAAGATGGGCTTTGTCCCTTTTATTTATTTTTTATTATTCTGGCATTAGTTACTTAATGGGAATAGATAACACAAAGAATGCTTGGTGTTAATTAATTTGGCACGAGGGTTGCCAAGATGGCTCCGCAGACAAAGGCACATGACATGCCACCAAGCTTGACAATTCAACTCCTGAAACCTACATGGTGGGAGAAGAATCCACTCTTACAAGTTGTCCTCTGTGCCATATAACATGCAACCCAAACATGCAAGATGCATAAAAATGTATTCATCCTTTTACCTGCATAGATATATTTAGATTGATGCTGTGTAAAATAGAAAGTGCTTATCTGTGGAAGTTTATGGTACAGTTTCTCAGGAGCTTTGCAGAGGTGATTCATTTGTAGCTATGGTTTCTTCAAGTTCTTGCCGTACTGATGGCTAATGATGCTAACAGAGGCTTTTGATTATCTACAATGGATTTAGGTGTGACTTCTCTGAAATACTAGCCACTGACTCTCAGCTCTTCTTTGCCTTGTTTGGATAGGCTGCCCTGCAAGTTGGGGGCCATGGAGAAAGGCTGCACCAGTGTCGGGAAGTGATGCTTCTGACTTACAAGTCCATCCCCATGCAAGTAGATGGGGAGCCGTGTAGGTTGGCACCTGCCATGATTCGGATCTCCTTGAGGAATCAGGCCAACATGGTACAGAAGAGCAAGCGGAGAACCTCCATGCCTTTGCTCAATGAGTGAGTCCTGCCTTGCCTTCCTGGGTGACAATGAGACACGGGAAAGCAGGTGGCAGAGCATGTGCATGGTCTGGGGACCTCACTGTGTTGGAAAGGGGAGAAAAGTCAAGAAGGCACCAGAGGCAACACGAGCAATCAATTTTACTTTTTATTGGATAGTTATTTAACCTTCTTTTGGGTAAATTTTGCTGTATGTAAGATAGATGATTCTCCTCCACTGGCCACTTAGGAATATATTGTGTTCAGATGAACTGGTTTTAAGTTTTAGTTTGGTTTAGGGAGGTCTATCACTTGCCCCTTTTTGTGTTGCATTTCCTTGTCTGTCAATGAGTGATCCCTTTCCCTACTTTTCTATTTGGGGTCCCATGTCTTCGGCTCAGTTTTGCCTTCCAAGGCAGCATCTACTGTCCATACTTAATTTGACTCACTATGTTTACTTTAAACACCCAGTAGCCCTTCCTTCCTATACTTTTTATTTTTTAGGTGTTTTGTTAAGCTGATACAAGGTAAGACAATGAGGAATAGGTAACATAGAACATATGTTCTTTTTCTAGTGTACTTTACTCAAATTGGTAACTAAAATGTCTGCTTGGGATTGGAGAGATAGCTGGAGAGAGAAGAGGATTTAGGTTATCTTTTTGAGTACCTTCTAGATATCATGTCATCATGCCTAAGATCACTTAAGGGCTTAGTCTTGGGTCATTCTCTGTCACAGTGAGGGACCTCAGAGGTGCACCTCCTGTCTGCTCTCTGTATTGCATGGTTACCTGTCATACTGAATGGCTAGCTTCCTGGCGGTGCCTGCAAGGCAGGGGCATGCTTGGCCATGTGTTCATGAAGTCAAGGTGAGAATCTGCACAAGTTCCCAGAATATCTGATGACGCAGGTGCCACAGCTCCTGTCACCTCTCTCCGTGGCAGCATATGCTCAGGAAGAGTACCAGACAGTGCTCTCCAGGCACTGCAGCTTCTGGCATCCGCTTCTGAGTTGGAGGCTGGCGTGAGAAGTCCGCTTCCTCTGTTCTTGGAGTCCGGACTTCCTGGAACATTGTCCGGGTTGTTTCCTACGGCTTCCGTTTACTCTTTTTACTCTGAGTTGATAGTTCTTGCTTTATTTACATTTTGCAGCTGGCAAAACTCTTGGCGCATTGCTGGTGCTTTCTGTCCTTGCTGCCTTTTCCTTCTTCTAGGTTGAAGACATAATTGTCAGGTTTATATGTTAAAGAAAGACAAGATGTCAATGGTTGTACATGGGTCTCCGTATGTCTTCTAGAAATGGTAGTCAAACCATGACACTCGGTGTGGCAGAAACCTCAGAACTAAGGAATGAAAAGCTACCTAAGAATTTGTGCAGTGGCCGAGGTGCTGAGGCCACATGTAGATTACCTATGGAAAAGATAGAATAAAGCTCAATGAGTGTGCTATCGCTGAAGTGAAGGGTACCGTCTCATGACCTTCTTAGGCATAAAACTGTTTTCAAGTGTTCAGTTTCAAACAACTTTTATGCTTCTGTCAAGAAAGAATTTGACTTCTCTGGGTAATCCTGTTGGTCAGAGTTCATTTGGCTTTGTTTATGTGCAAAATACACACATATGAGTGTTTTGTTTTGTCCTCATAGCATATGTGACATACGACACTTCTTGCAGTTAATTGTACAGGTGGCCAAGAGCAGCCTCATCTAAAAAGATGCTGACACTTCCTACTTGGGGTAGTGTTCCCTTGGTAACAGCCCCATGTCACACAGGAGACTATTTGCAATGGGAGTCAGAGCACGCTATCCATTTTTCAAAAAGAATAGCTAAAATCTGGAAAATAAGAGATATTTTATCACTATATATAGAACTATTATTCAACACTATATTTTAAGGAACTCAATACTGATAATACTTTTTCAAAGAAAAAGGAATAAACCTGGTTATCATATCATGCCTGTTCACTAAGCCTGGCTTTCTCTCTCAATCTTTTTTCATCTCTATAGTTAATTTCTACTTCATTATAAAACATTTCATTCTCTTTGTTTTTTTTTAAAGATCTAACTTCTTCCTCTGTATTTCCAAGTAGAGTTTCAAGTTTAAAGTTAACCTTGATGTTAGGACTTTTTCTTTAACCTTCTGTTCTTTGAACTTCTCTGTCTTGTCCACCATTATATGACAGAAGAGATATTTAAGAACATGTTACTCCTTTATTTCTCTGCTTTCCTTTCTTCTTGCCTACTTTGTTTCTCTTTCCTTCCTTGATTTCTTCTCCTTCCTTCATTTCTCCCTCTTTTTCTTTCTTTCTTTTTTTATAAACTGAAACTGTTTCATTTGCTTAATTTGCTTGTATATATTTTTCTTACTAGAAGAGGCAGACAACTGGTTTATACTGTCATAAAATTTTTATCTCAAAGGCCAGTGTGTGTGTGCGTACATGTGTATGCATATGTGTATATGTGCAAATGTGTGCATATATGCATGTGTGTGTGTGTGTGTGTGTGTGTGTGTGTGTGTGTGTTCCCATTGAAGGGATGGTAACTACTTGGTTCATCTAAGGAACTGGGCTCCTTTCTTTCATTTTACCTGGGAACTCTTGCTATTTTACTACTGTTGTTCCCTGAATAACTGCTTCTTCTTCCCTTGAATGCTGGTGTGTCTCACACATCTGCTCTTTCTTTAGGATGTTGAATATTAGATCTGTGACTTCAGCCTCGACTTTTTCCCAAACTGAAGCCTATTCCTCAAACACTGTAATTGACAGTGTTTTCCTTAAGAGGTTTTGTGGCCACCTTAGATTACATAGGAAGAATCAGACTCTTAACTCTACTGCCTGTTCATTTCCTCCTCCTCCTAATCCACGTGCATCTGCTCTTCACCCATGTGCTCATTCATCGTGCCTCTGGTCCCTGGAGCCATCTCACTCACGTCCACTCTTCTACACTTAGCAGGTTAGCTAGCACTTTCCTTGAAACCCACCTCCAGTCTGTCATTCATATCTTCAGTACACACCTTCTCTTCTTACACCAGGAAACGACTAATACGCTCTCGCTGCTGATTCACTTTCTGGCTCACTCTGCTTCCCTTCTTCAGAAAGATGGTTGTTCATCTATGCCAATTAGAATAGTCTTCCAAAAAGTGGAAAGCCCATGTTCCTTATCTTCATAGCAGTCTTTGGTCTTTGCCATCTTCGTCTTCTTCTCCTTTGTCCCAGAGAGCTATCGCCTTTCTTCATAATCATCATTATTTTGCCCCTGGATTTTCATCTCACAGTGGCCTCCCTTCCTCCTCTCATCTGCCAGTCCTTCTCACAGTGCAAAATCCAACTTGTGCATCACTTCCACCAAGTACCATCTAGCTAACTCCTACAATCTAGTTAAGTCTAGCAGTTGGTTGTACCTCTTGGTGATGTTCCCATGACATCATCTGTCAATATAGTGCATCCATCATCTATTGGCTTCTCTCTGCTCTGCTCTGTGGGGAAGGCCCTAGGCTTTTCCTCTCAGGCTGCCTGGTACCTGTCATCATCACTGAGACATGAACACATATTGGAGCAATGATGCCCACGTGAACTCCACTATACTTCAATTTCTGCTACATTTCTATGAGACTACTAACAAGCTAACAGCTATCTACAATCTCAGAGATAGTATAGAATGTGTCCTGAGGATGTTTTGTTACAAGCGTAGGACAAATATTGAATCATTTAGATGTGGTTACATGGATAATTGAAAGGAGACTCCATGAGAGACAGCTAAATAGTAGACCTTCATGATACCACTCTGTCCATATTTATTATGAGAGGAAAAATACTTTCCAGAAAATAATGCCAACTTTATTAGTATATACAAAATCAACTGTGTTCACTAAGTCCATATTGGCAAGGGAGCATACTTTATTATAACATTTGAATCTACACAGACTATGGAGTCTTGTAAATATTTTTCCCACAAAATGTTAGAGATTTTGTCTAGTTTTTTTTTATTAATACGATATGGCAATATGATAGTCACAAAAATTTCAATTATGTTCTGTATTATGAAGCACGATTGAAGGAGGTCAGAAGCTTAAAATAACTGGTGCCTAAGGGAGGTCTTCAGCTGTTACCCTTAACTTCACTAGCAATTGTGAAAGATGATTGTTTTGCACAAAGGCAAGAGTTCTAGTTAGCTAACTTTGAATTGGGCAACCAGGTTCCATCATCCTTGGCTATTGAGGCATATTATTGGTTTTAACAGAGAGTCTTTGAAGATAATGTGGACAGAACACTGACATAAACTCATGGGTGACCTTCTGGGAGAATGTATGTACCTAGTAGACAGAGGATCGGATGGGGGCTGTTGCTCAGCACTTAGAGAAGTTTAAATGAAAGAAGGAAAGAGGATGATGATACAGAAGTGAAAGTGAGTTTGGGGGTTCAGCTTGTTAAACTGTGCGATGCCTACTTTCTAATAGTGTTTGTGAGCTCTCCCCATCACAAAAGAACAAAGAAAGGGAAGGTGTTTATGGTTGATGTTTATGGTTTCACTTTTGTACATAGAATATGGGTGAAATTAAGGCACCTAAGGGTAGAAATAGAGTTTTATTTCCAGAAAGTCTCTGTTGTTTAGCTGAAGGAAGCTCAAGGTAGTTGAGCCCCTATTTTCAAGATGACTCTCTGATGGATCTCAAAGGCAAGGTCCAAGGATGAAATTGACTCACCTCCTCAAGTGGGAGTCAGTGGTGCAGGTTTCCCCCTGTGATGCAGAAGCCTATGCCTTTGTCCTTGAGTTGTCCTGAATGTCCTGGAGCCAAGGTCCTGTGCCCACAGCCCACCCTCCTGCCTTGGCCCTGTGCTCCAGTTTGTGGCTTGCCTGGAACTAGCTGCTTCCGTGTGTCCTGTTGGCTTCATTGCTATCACCGGCTTCTCTGGATTATTTCCATGGCTGGCTTGGTTTCCTTTTATTTATTATTTACTTATTTATTTTTCCTTCATCGCTGTTGGTGATGCGCTCATTTAATTTCTGTTTAAACTTTGTATGTCTCTCTTTTTCTCCCCGGCTTGTTCCTTGTTTGTCCACGCTGTCCTGCTGACTCTGTCTCCGCTGCTCATTCCCTGCTGCCTCTAGCATCCATCAGGTGCAAGCTGCGGACCTGCGGCGAGTGTCTGCTCCCCCCGGCTCCTTTACCATGTGAGTACAGTGCCATTCTGTTTTGACACTCTCTCCCCAACTTCTCCTCCTCAGGGATAGGTCACCTGCAGCATCCTTTTCCTCTCCAGGTCTGCTGCTCAGATGAGGGGCCCACCTGATCATAGATGCTTTCAGACCCCTCTTTTTATGAGAACCGGAGAAGCAGAGCTGTTTGTGCTTCGTATGTCACCACCCACTATGCATTTGCCCTTTTGTCTTTTTATGAGATGCTTCGGGGCCCATGGTTGTGTGGGTTGGTATAACAGTCTATGCTAAGCATCATTAGTTTTCAGAGTTTGGTAGGACAGTTAGCACATCTCATTACAGATATATCTAAGGAAGTACTCGTGGCCCTGACATTGTACGTGGAGCTTATATTTTGTGCCAAAGAACCACAGCTGTTATGCAAAAATCAGTGACCCTGAGCTGTTACCTGGGTTAGCAGAAATTTATTGTTATGCATATTTAGAGGTTTATGCTCAATGTACTCCAGGGTATTTTCATTTTCTGGAGAAACCGAATAAACAAAATGGAGATAGTAGTTTTAGGATTTTACTTTAGCATTTTTGGTACTAAACACTGATTTGTCTTTCTTCCTTGTCCCCATATAATATTTGTTACCTTCTGTTTATTATGCGTCAAGTACTATGTTAGGCCTTCGCATCTGTTAAGTAGTTCATCGTCAAGATGATACTATGTATGTGTAATCGCACTCTCTCCTCTGCATACATGTCCACGATCATACTAAAAAGTCATAGTCGGAGACTAAAACTCAGTCAATCAAACTTCCAAACTCATATTGCCTTCTGCCTGTCTGGAGTCTGTGTATTTCTCAAGACCCAGTGGGGTGATCACCTTTTCAAAGAATGTTTCCTTGATTCTTGCTATCAGAGTCACTCATACCTCACTGGAGTTCACGGTTGGTGAATCTGTTAAGAGTTTTTAACGTTTAATTTGGTTTTCATTACTGATCTCTCAATGTGTGTATATCCCACACCAGACTTGGCCTGCTTGAGGTGATTGGCAATATTGCCCTACGAATCTTTGTGTTCCAGACCTGTTCACAGAGCACTGGGAAACCAAACCATAGTAGTTTGGTGGGGTTAATGAGTAGGAACGTATGTGTGTATGAGGAACTGTGTGAAGTCTGAAGTCTAGCAGTGCTGCAGAGTACTTCCCAGAGCTTACTTACTCAATCTTGTCTCATCTTAGAGCCTCATTTACTAGAAATATGTGTTAACTCGGGGAGTTCTTACATATTCCCATTTCTTAGAACTGCGTATAAACTGAGGAAGATTTTTTCCCCCTGGCTGAGTTCCAGGCACTGTTGCAGGATCTAGTTAGTGATCAGCATAACCACTTAGTACTTGTATGTAGCATGAGCTACGATTGAGCAATCAAAACCCAACAGGCTAATGGTATTTCATGTCCCATCTGCTGATATTTGCAGGGTAAAACTCTCCACTCTGTAGACCCCTCAGTAAATGTGTCTTGAAAAAACTGGCTGCCAGTCTTTTGATCAGGCTTTGAGGGGCCCCTTCTTTAGATCAAAGAAATGAGAATGCCAACAACAGAAATGGATGTGTTTGCATTTCTATCCCCAGCAGGGCTGTTTTGACATTGTAGCCATGAATCTTAAGTGGGGCTGTTTGTTTTGTATTCCAGGAATGAGTTACTACGGCGACATACATGGTGCTTGTTTCCACAGATAGAGCAGAAAGTAGGTGTGGCTATTTTAAAACTGTAGCATTAATATGAAAATATTTCATGTCTGTGTCTTACTATTACAGCATGTAGAAATTTCAGCTTTCAATAACAGATGGGAGCGTTTGTGCAACAAAACTTAGGACATTTTGGTGGTATATAGAAACCAGGTGGTAAAATCTGTCAAACAGAACAAGGACAGGGAGAGAATACCAAGCACAACCATTCTTTTTGTGCCTTTACATCATGAAGCAGCAGTGGCTTAACCTCTTCTGCCCACGTTATTTGAGAAGCCCAGACATTCTCAGCTTGTTAAGGATGTTGCTTCTGTAACAATCCAGACCTGGCATCCTGACCTGAGATGCCTTGGTATTCTGTTTCACCCCTACACTGTTTCAAACAGATGCCCTTTGAATCTTTGGAGGGGCCTCTCTGCTGCTCCTAAAGCTAACATTGCCTCCGGGAAACAGTCCGAAGTATCGCTTCAGGAAAGCATCCTTTTCTCTGGTTTTCTGGTGACTTTTTTTTTTTATGTGTAAGCAGATGAGACATCAATTGTCAGGAGTCCTGACATAAAACTCAAATCCAAACACATACAAAATTTCAGCACTATGGAATACTCCTAAGATTTATTTTTATTATTTTAGAATTGCGTGTGTGGAGGGGCATGTGCACATGAATGCAGGTACCTATGGAGCTCAGAAGTGGACAACGGGAAAACCTGAAACTGGAGTTCTAGGTGGTATAAGCCACCTTGATATGGGTGCTGGGAATGGAATTCCTATCCTCTACAAAAGTAGTACATGTTCTTAACCATAGAGCCATCTCTCCAACCCCTAGCATTATGCAATATTTTGATCCTTTATGGCCACCTATGAGTTGATGGGTTTTAAACAAAAGTATTTAATGCTCCATTCACTAAGTAAGATAATGCTAAACTGAGAATATTTTTATGCACACCTTTTACAGTGTAGTTTAAATAATGAGTAAGCTTTATGTGATGAAGTGTGGTCAAAGGGAAGCAGTCACTGAAGGGCACGTGCCTGCTTCATTTCTTAAATTGTGAAAAATGGGGTTAAGCCCTTCAGCCACTTGCTCCAATTTAGCATCTGATAAAAAGCATAAGAAACCTCAAAATGAGGCTTTCTAGAATTCTCTCACTCTATAGTAGCCGCTTTTCACTGGGTTCTATTTCTTTCTTGCTCTTCTGGCATGAAAGTGAAATAATGGGATGCATTTATATTTGACTCATCTTCTTCATCTTTCAATGCTATTTCCTTCAGACACCAGATACTCTGGGATATTAAAGACATGGAGATCAAAAAGCTAAGTTCTGCCCTGGGGGAAATGAACATACCGGCAACAGACCTAATTGAGTTGGCTGCAGTGCAATTACAATTCAACATGGCAGCAAGGAGAGAGATTTGAATTATAGTTCTATGTTGGCAGCTTTGTACTGAGTATTTGTCAAAGTCGATTTTTGTTTTATTAATATTTGAAATGAATATGCGGCAGCATTTTTCCTTCTGGCACAGTCCCATGAGTTCTAAAGCAAGTGTGAATTCACATAACTATCATCATCACCAAGACACAGATTAGTGGGTCACTAATTTTCATCCACAAGACTGCCCTGTAAACCACCCCATTGTCTTCAGTTACTCTTATCACCCGACATCTGATCACCATAGATTTGTGGCTTTGAGAATTCCACAAATACGGAACCAAAGACTATGTAACCTCCTTCAGCTGAACATAATGTCTTTGAGGTTTATTCAAGTTGTCATACGGATCAGTCATTTGTTGGCTTTCGTTTTTGAGCTGCCTTCCACTCTGTGGCTGTTTCCATTCCCCCATTGAAAGATACCTGGGCTCTTGCCAGTTTGAAATGATTGTTAAGATGGATCAAACCTTTAAGGAGTAGATTTTGTATAAACAGAAGTTTTCATTACTTTAGGTTAAATGTCTGGAAATGAGCTGGCCAGATCCACATGGCAAGTAGATCTGCTTTTCTTATTCTTAAGAGAGCAGACGGAAAACTGCTTCCAGAGTGGTTTTGCCATTTTGCCGTCCAACCAGTGATGATGACCGTTCTCATCATGCCCTATTGCTTCTGGCATTCTGCCCATGGTTGCACCGTCAGTTTTAACTATTAATCTCTGTGGTGGGAGTATGGCTTTGTTTCATGATAGTTTGCATCTGTTTCCCAAGTGGTTAATCATACTGAGCATCTTTCCACATTCTTATTTGTCATTTACTTATTCACTTTGCAAATGTTCAAGTCTTTTGGTTCTTGGTTGGTTGGTTTCTGAGTGGGTATCATATATCCTAGACTGGCCTCCAACTCACTATATAACCTCGGATGACCTTGAAATCCTGAGTTCCTGCCTCTACCTCTTGAGGGGTGCAATTACAGTTGAGTACCAACTGACAGGGTATATTTGAGGCTGGGAACTGAACCCAGGGTTTTGTGTTTGTTAAGCAAGTATTCTATTAACTTAGCTATGTCCGTAGCTTCTTTGGTTACTTTTTAATTAGCTGTTTGCTTTCTGTCTGTTGAATTTACTTTGATGCTTAGTCTGGATTCCAGGCCTTTCAAATATTCTCTCTGTGTCTGCCTCTTGTGTTTTCAATCTTACGATAATCCTCTTTACAGCAAAAAGTTTTAAAGATGACTAGGTGATCAGTTATTTTTCAAACAATATTTTTATTTATTGTTTGAAGATTTCATGCATGTAATCATTGTATCCTGATCGCATCCACCGCTCAGTTCTCTCCTCCCCTTCTAGGCTTCCCTAACACACCTCCCTCCCAAACTACATGGGCTACTTTTTCTGCCCTCCCTCCCAGGGACTGACTACAAGACAGAGTTTTGCTTGCTTGTTCCACCCAGTCCTCTGGCTCTTACATTCTTCCCACCCCCTCTTCTGTGGTCTTCCCTGAGTCCTGGATTAGGGGGAGTGGTTAGTACAGATGTCTCATCCACCATTTGGCTATGTTTTTAAACATCTTAATGATATTTGACTGGAATTGTACTGAATCTGTAGGCCAATAGAAGAACTGTTGGGGTTTTGTTTATTTTGTTTGTTTGTTTTGCTGTGGCTTTGTAATCCTGAAATGATTTTTGTGTCCATCATTATAGTAGTTGTCAGTGTACAGATTTGTGCATGTTTATTGGATTTGTACCTAGTTGTTTCATTTTTGTGTCTATTTTTAATGATAATTTTGGACATTTTAAAGGTGCTGATTTTCAGTTTCTCAGTGATAGTCTATAGAATGATGTGAATTTTTATGCACTGACCTTATATTAGTTATATCCTGTGGCCCAGCTGAAGAACTATTTTTAATTTGAATTTGTCATCATCCTCCAATTTATCAATTGGAATAGCTTGGCTTATTTTATTCCAATCTGTATATCTATGTTTCTTTTGCATTGTTGGATCAGCTAGGGAATATAGTATGATATTAAATAAGAATGAGCACCCTTGCTTTGCTCTTGATTTTAGGAAATTATTCTTTTTTCACTGTTAGGTTAATTTTAATTTATTTTATGTGTGGGTGTTTGCTTGCATGAATATCTCTTCACCACATGAATGCCTGGTATCACCTGAGTCCAGAAAGAGATAATCAATCCCCTGAAGCTGGAATTACAGATGGTTGTGAGCTGTCCTGTGGGTTCTAGGACTCCATCCCAGGCCGCCAGGGAAACAGCCAGCACTTTGAACTGCTGAACCATTTTTCCCAGCACCAGCTGTAAATTTCTTTCGTTGAAGCATTTTCTAGCAAGGTATTTGCAAAAGATTCCATCATTTATTTGTTAGAATTTTCCAGTGAGTGAGATCATTTGGGAATCAGGATTTTTTCTTTCAATCTTTAAATTGTAGATGAAGGAGAGAGAGAGAGAGAGAGAGAGAGAGAGAGAGAGAGAGAGAGAGAGAGAGAGAGAGAGGAGCTCAACAGGAGCACGTGGTGTCAACAGGAGCACGTGGTGCTCTCCCAGATCATCTGGGTCACAGGTCCAGGGGACCTAGCAGTCTCTTCTGGCCTCCTTGAGCATCAGGCAGGTACACGGTATGCATATATGTATGCAGACAAATGTTTACACACAGGAAATTAAAAAATAATAAACCTTTAAGCAGTAGATACAATTATTTTAGAAGCTCTAGGACTATTCAGGTTGTTTATCTTTCCTTGGTGAATTTTTCATAGTCGTTTGATTTTTCAAAGACTTTGTCCATTTCCTGTATGTTGCCAATTAATATGTATGGAATTGTGAAAGGAATTTCATTTATCTCTTATTTCTGTGGGGTCTGTAGAGAGAGTTCTCTTTCATTTGTGTATTTGTAACTCAATGTCTCAGTCGGCAGTCTTGGCAGAGTTCTAATTTATCCCTACCCTCTCAAATTGTCCGTTGGTTACATTGCCTTTTGTGGATGTTTTCCTATTTGAAATTTGGTTGAGTTTTGCCCTTTTTAGTTCCTCTCTTCTACTCATATTGAGTTAATTTTGTTTAACCTTGCTCTGGCACCTTAAAGAACTTGAGTTTCCATCTGCGTTCTTATTTTTTTCCTTAGTAAGCAGGTGACTTGATGAAGTTCAAGCTACAAGTTCTGATTGCCCACAGGCTTCGAAAATGCTTTTGGTGTTCTTCCATTGGTCGGCATGTCCACACCAAGTCACCAGTATAGAACCCAGGTCTAGCTTCTTAAAGTCGATGACCCGATACTTAGGATGGCATTCACACAAATGCAGCCTGGCGCGAGCCCCTTGAGTGACGTGCACAGAAACCTTTATGAAGCCATTTTCTGAGCTCCTTCCTCTGGGCAGTCATTCCTCTCTTAGTCCTTCAACCAGAAAATTAAAGCTTCAATTACTTCCATAAGATATGTGTTCCCTGCAATGGTGTTTGTGCCTAGTACTGTGACAGAAAGAGAAAGAGAAGCCATGAGGGTTGGTGGCATCCTCTGGGCATCACAGTTGCTGAAATCAGAAAGGAAATCCTGTTCTTGTCGTTAGTACTCTTAGCTACCTCAAGGCCTTTGTCATGGTAGCTACCAGTGCAGTGAAAAGACCCAACTCTGAAGTGAGAATAAAGGAAGGGGAGAAACATGAAAGATTTTTCTCAGTGATTTGGCACTGTAAGGTGTCCCTTTCTTGAACTCAAGGCAGACCAGGCTTTCTCCCAGCACTTTCCCTGCCTGTACCTGATATCTGCTCTCAGGTTGGATGCTGCTGGAGTCCAGCTGCAGTCTGCAAGAGGGATATAGTGATGGAGTTCACTGGCAGGGGAAGAGAGTCTGCATTCTGCCTCCTTCCCCAGTCTGTTGCTAATCCCCACTTTCCAAAATTCCCTTAGGGATGCTTTATTGCTTTACTTAGGGAGAAAGCATTGTGTAGAGCCCTCCATCCATAAGATCACCTGGGCCACCATCCCAAGTCTGCACACACAGGTCCACTGTCCCCTTTCTTTCCTTATTGCCCACTTCAGCTACTCAGCGCATGCCACAGCTCATGGCAGCAAAGCATCTCTGCCAAAGCCAGGGCGTCCTAACTACCATGGACATACACTACGTGTAATATACTGTCCTACACCAAAGTTATGACCTAGACACACACAGGATCTGCCTGACGCTAACTTCTTACTGCCTTAGGGAATATAGGGTTAGACGCAGATCCAGAGGGACAGGGTGACTTGTCACATCTGACCACAGGCTGAATATGACTCAGCTTTGCAAAATTGAGTTTGATAAATGAAGGCTCCTTGGTAAAGGGTAAAAGTAAATTGATTTTCATTGCAAAAGTCAAGAGTTTGACAGAGAGAAGGGGAAATGTTGTCACGATGCCATTTTTTTTTGTTAAGGTTCTGTTTTGGGTTAGATTGAAGAGTCTCATAGCTGAAAAGCTGCGGATGCAGAGCCGAGAACTTGCAATCTCCCTGCCTGAAGCAGACAGACCGTCACCCATCTGCGGTTACACGTCTGTGTGCCTCTGGTGAGGGAGCTACACCAGTCTCTGCAACTCATTAGAAAATCGTGTAATTGTCTTCTTCAGCTAGTCACATCAAAGCTTTCCTGGCATTTCCTTAACCTTGTGTGGTATATCACACCACATCTGTTCGTCTCATTTGTGCAATCCTGGCCCTCTAATTAGAAAATAAGACTTGGAACTGGAAGATGCACGTCCTGCAGAAATTTTCTCTTTTACTTCTTTTGATAAACTCTCTGGCTTCACCAGGGACAGTATCAGGAATACTGTTGAATGATATCTACATGCAGGCCTCTGTAAACTGTAAGACCCACCTCTAGCGGAGAAGGATGGCCCTCCCTCAGAAGTGGTTTGATTCCACAGATCAACCTATTGATAGAAAATGCACCAACTTTAATGATAACCTCAGGATGAGTGGCACTCACTTCTAGAAGGGTCTGAGATAGAAAATGTCCAGATTCAGACTGGTAGATTTTAAAATTTTGCATCATATTTTCCAGCTCCCAAAACCAGTTTTGAGGATACTAAAAGATCTAGGCACCCCAACTGTGGTCAGGTTGTTTGTTCATAATTGTTACTTTTATCATGCCTTTGTGCATTTACCCCTGAATAGTTGTAATAAAAATGCTCTGCCTTATAATTTTAGTGAGCCTCCACTACTCCTACAGAGGTAAAAGGAGCTAACTGGTTCCTGTTTTAAAAGATCAGGTGAGAAATTGCTCTGTTTATAGAATCTAAAGAAACTTCTGGAAAGCAAAGCTATTCGCCCTCTATACCTTTGACCTGAGAATCTGCCAAGCCTTGCCTGCTCCCAGTTTTCCTTTCCAGTCTCCCAGATGCTCAAATTTTCTATTACCTGATTAGTCCTTACTCCACTGTCCACAGTTGTTTTATTTCTTCTCTCTTCCCCTGCCACCCTTCCCTGTTAGTTCATGTGATAGGCATGCCAAATGGGAAATTCCGAGGGAAAAGCAAGTAAGGCCAACTCTGGCCTTCTCTCGGGCTGCTTCCAAACCAATGTCCAGGCTGCAACTCAAATAACAGTCTTCACGGGTCTTTATGTCATCAAGTTTTGCCTAGAGCTCCTTCCATCTGTCCCAGGTTCGTTCCGCTCAGGGAGGTGTCACGACAGAAGGGCAGGGGCAGCAAGGGCAGAGCACAGGTCTCTGCTTGAAGTAGCTCCTCCTCCAACAAGCTTCTGGACATGCCTGCCTTTGTCCATATGACACGGATCAGGGGTTCATTATTCTTTTGCATTTTGTTTGTAAGACAACTTTTAAAATGTATTTGATTCTTGAGATTCCCATCAGCGCTGAAGTTCTGTTATGGTAACTCTAAGGCGTGATGTTGTGGGAGGCTGCTTGCTGGTTTCCCGGCTGCCCAGACTCCAGAAATAATCACACCGAAACAATATTACTTGCAATACTGTTTGGCCTGTACCTTAAGCATATTTCTGGCTAATTCTTACATCTTAATTTAACCCATCTCCATGAATCTGTGTATCGCCACAAGGTCGTGGCCTACCAGCAAAGTTTCAGCATGTCTGTCTCGGCAGCAGCTCCATGGCTTCTCCTGACTCCTTCTTTGTCCCAGCATTCAGTTTAGTTTTCCCCATCTACCTCTATTGCCTGCACAGGCCCAAGACAGTTTCTTTATTAACCAATGGTATTCACAGCATACAGAGGGGAATCCCACATCAGCATGACTCTAAATTTCATTAGAAATCTGCCCCAAAAGGAGACATCAAGATAGGTCATGGGACTGCAGGGTCATTTTTGGTTCTGGGTATTGAGCAAGAGGCTGGGTTCTGCACTGCATTGGAAAACTTAATTAAAGTCTTATTGGGCTGTTGGTAAGAACCCGTGTGGGTTTTATAGTTAGCCAAAGAGGTTGACTCTCATGGCATTAAACATTGTATTGTGACCAGCTTAGCACCTTGGTGACCACATTATGTTGCTAATTACTGTCATGCCTTTTTCATAGACGAGAACATGGAAAAGAAATGGTAAGAACCTGGGTCCTGAGATAGGTTGTTTCCTAATTTTCTGAGAAATACTGATATTCAAAGGGGTTGTACCAGTTTGCACTCGCACCAGCAATGCAGAATTGTTCCCTTTTCCCCACACCCTCTCCAGCATAAGTTGTCATCAGTGTTTTTGATCTTGGCCATTCTTACAGGTGTAAGATGGAATCTCAGAGTTG
>JAQHUG010000200.1:1507413-1527897 GCA_028555095.1 Dicrostonyx torquatus
TGTTCTTTCTACATCGAAATCCTACCTGTCCTCGTTTCTGGTGTTTGCCTCTTCTTTGCCTCCCATCACGGCATTTCCTCAGTGTTCATGCTCTTTGAACATGGAACATTATATGGCTGTGTGAGCGAGGGACTTAGAGACGTTTTTCCTTGAAGGTTCTCACCTTTAATTGCCAGCATAACAAATAAAAGGGCCAAGAGTCTCCAATGCCCTCTCCATGAGAATTAAATTGGTTTATGATATCTGATCAGAGTTAGAGATTCTCCTCAACTTATATGACAGCTGCTAACATGTTAAAAGCTTATCCTATACTGTGAGGGATAGAAGCATAGCTATAGGTGGTATCTTGACTATACGGTACTCATGATTTAACGGGTGTGAGGAGAAGGCAAAATCATTTGTCCTGGTCATATTTCCATTTCAAACAGTGGGAAATAGAATATGGTGTTTGTAGGTGCAGGGAGATCCTCTTGGTTCAGAGTGATGGTGGTAGTTTGGTCTGTGGTAGGTTTAATGAGAGGATCAGAGAAGCATAGACATTAGAAAGATGTTTAGAAGAAAAGGAGAGACTCAAGGGAGAAAGGGGGACTTACTGTGAGCTTAGGTGGGAAGTCAGAAGGCAGAGTCCAACAGAAGTTCAAAAGAAAAAGAGGTTTTGGGAGCAGAAATAACCAGTGTGGAACGCTGCCTGAATGTGAGTTAGGGTGAGAACTGAAGATGGACTCAGCCTGCGGAGCTGGAGAGGAGGGAGGAAGTGAGGATAAGACAGCCTTGACCTTGTGGAGAGGAAGCTCTAGTTTGGCAGCCAGCTGTTCTATAGCCTCAAAAGTAAATGTGGCTCTGGTGTGGTGCAGAGGTGGGGTCTGGTGTGATGCAGAGGTGGGGTCTGGTGTGATGCAGAGGTGGGGTCTGGTGTGGTGCAGAGGTGGGGTCTGGTGTGGTACAGAGGTGGTGGTTTGATGTGGTCCAGATGTAGTTTGAGTGTGGGACAGATGTGGTGATCTGGTGTGGTGCAGATGTGGGGATGAATGCCTACAAAGCTATCAGAGTTGACTGGCTGGATAGTAGCGATGATGACTTTCAGGACTGCAGGGAGATGCAGCTGATCAGATGTCTTTGATGTCCTGACCAAGGCTGTTGGCCCTTCACATCCTTAGGGCAAAAATAATGAAACCTATCAACTGCTTTTCAGTGTCATGGAATAAAGCCATTGCTGTCCCCTTTGCCCCCTTACATGACATGCACACAACACTCGGCAAAACACGTAAGGCACAGTTACCACGTAGATATTTCATTCTCTAACATATTCCATTTATCACACAGTTTCAAAGGATAGAGACTTACTGCAGAGTTTGGGAGAACTATGAAAGTACAGCACACATTTGAAGGTCTCTAAGAAATACACAAATTAAATTTTATTTCATAATAGTGTCTGGATATTTGGAAACAATAGTAAAATTTCTCTGATGTTTATACTTGTTTGGCATTAAACCTGTGACTGATTCTCTTAGTGACTTAAAATGTATTATCTACCAAAATGCTAGTTGAATAGTTAACTAATAAAAATGATGGAGAGGGAGATTTGGACTCCTTGGAGAGAATTTTCTACTGTTTAGAATAATTTAAACAAAAACTGGGTAACTTCCATCTAGCTTCTTATTCTTGGGTAAGGATCATGCCCATATTTTGTCACTATTTGAAGATTCCATCATAGAAAAAACATAATATCATGTGGAATGATGATGTAGGTAAGATATAAGATACTTCTTAACTCTGATGCTTCTGCGATCTTACAGGAAGGTCTAGAGGAATGGCTGTATCAAGAAGTCTGTGTTGGCACAGGACTCTAGTCCTCTCCCAAACAGAAGTTGTAGAGACTTAGAAAATGAGAACTGGAGATGGCTCGGCAGTCAAGATCAGTTGTGCAAACATGATACAAGTTCAAATCCTCAGCACTCATAACAATTCAGCTGTAGGTGCACATAAATGCTAGTGTGGTGAGGGGCAGAGACGGGTGGCCACTGGAACTTACTGGCTGTCAACTTAGTTCCAACTGTCTGAGTTGAGCGTGTTATAGAGAAGGGTAGCTAGTGTCCTCTTCTGGCCTCTGTGATGCACCCTGGACACACAGTACAGTATATATGTATATATATTCCCCTGCCTTAGTAAGGATTATTATTGTTGCCATGAAACACCATGACCAAAAAGAAAGTTGGGAAGGAAAGGTTTTATTTGGCTTATACTTCCATATTGTTGTTCATTATTGACAGAAGTCAAGAGGTACTCAAACAGGGCAGGAACCTGGAGGTGGGAGCTGGTGCAGAGGCTATGGAGGGGTCCTGCTTACTGATTTGCTCCCTATAGCTTGCTTAGTGTGTTTTCTTATAGAACCCAGGACCAACATCCCAGATCTGAACCCTCCAATATCAATCACTAATTAAGAAAATTCTCTAAGGCTTGCTTGTAGCACAGTCTTGTGGAGGCATTTCAGATGACTTCATCATGTGTCAAGTTGACATGGAACTATCCAGGACACCTGTATACAGAAGAATGAATAACTTATGAAGGGTTCTGCAGTAACATGTGTCTGGTAGTGGGATCACATGACAACTCACCATTAATGAGATCCAAAAACTTCTGCACAATTTTAGATTCCTGAGGCATCGTCCACTTCTCTGGAAAGAAGATAACAGAAGATGAGTGTTCTGTATGAACACTCATGTGTCAAAATTCCATTTTAAATCGCTGTTCAGAAACCTTGGTTCAATTTGGTTTTATTGTAAAGCCTTTTAGGATGCATCTGCATTTAGGTTATTTTCAGGGTCAGTTCAAAATTATCCAAAGGAAATTCTCAGCAACCTCTAGAAAATTCCTGAAGGAACCTATTGGTTATAGTTGTGTTTAAATAAAGACCATCTGATGTGAAGAATTGCTGGTCAATGTTCCTGGCTCACTATAGTTTATCTGAACACCATGCATCCTGAGGTGGATTGATTGTCTTTAGGTAAGGACTTCTAATTCTTAATTATCTTTTCATTTGTGTGGACCTCTCTAGGAATACAGGGATGGGTGGAGAGAGCATAATACTTCATGGCTTGACCTCCTGAAGTAGAGGTCAGACAGAACACAGAATGGACAGGCATGTCAGACTTCATCTGGGGTTTGCAAAAAGTTGAGCCCACTGGAAAGCTGCAGTACGAAGCTCCAGTGCCAAGCCTCATGGATATGGGCAGTCCAAGAGAACTCATAAATGTTTACTGGAAATGTGGGCAAGGTGGTGGAATTGCAAGGAGGAAGTGACTCATTCGTGCTAGGATTTTATACTATTAACAAATATTTTAATTACAGATCCTCCAAACATAAGGACTGGTTGAAAGACTTCTTTTAAAGATTAGTTAGACAGCCTGGCATGGTGGTACACACATTTAATTTCAGTACTCAGGAAGCAGAAACAGGCAGATCTCTGTTTAAAGCCAACACGGTCTACAGAGTGAGTCCCAAGACATCAAGGGCTATACAAAGAAACCTGATCTCAAAAACAAAACTAAATAATCAAATGAAAAAGATTAGTTAGAAACACACTTTGTTGTACCTAAATCATGCTCAAAAAGAACTTTGTATTTGCATGGCTTGAAAGAATTTGAGGAGTTTCATTTTATCATTAAATCAAGCCTGAAGGTGGAAGAAAACAGAGTTGTGATGATTTTCTATCTTGGTAAAGGAAACCAAGCTTCTTTGTGATTCTGCATAAGAATTGATGCACCTGTATAATGAGTTTTTCAAAGGGTGCGTCTTGCAATGAGGCATCTGAGAAATGCTCATTAAAACAGGAGATTCACAAGGTATAGTGGACAGAATAATTAATTATAACTTTATGGATCCTGCCTACAACATGAAATAAGATTTATGTTACTAACATCTTTGAGTAAAATTCCTTGGAAACATTCAGTCTCTCACTGTATTCCTACTCAACAGACATCCTTGATGCTATGGTTGGCTGTCTGATAGTGCCAAAGTGGCTTCAGCTCTCATGTCCTATAGATCCAAAAGGACTGGGGAGGTAAACTTAGTGGGAGAACACTTGCCCAGCAGGCATAAAACAGAGAAGGCGGAATGGAGTGAGAGAGACAGAGACAGAGAAACAAACAGACAGAGATTGCCAGCAGCATCCAGGAAGGAGTAGAGAATGGTGAGAACCAGGTGCAAGCTGATTGGTACTGACTACTCAGGAAGTTGTTGCAATGGAAGCTGTTCTCTTCCCTTCCAGATTTTCAACAGGCATGTGCTATGTGCCTAAGGGAAAGTACTGTCTAGATTGTTTGAAAACCCCTGTGTGAACTAAGGAGAGGTGATTGCACTGTGACTTTTGAGGAAGTACTTTCAGGGGACTTAAGAGAGTCCAGAGCCGTGAACTTCCAATCTGTATAAGGTTGCAGAAGAGATTAGAGAGAACTGGACAGGTTGCCATCCCACCTCAATAGTCAGGTTTAGAACTCTTGATACGATGCCTAAGCCAGTACGGGTTACTTGGAGATGTTGGCATGGAGGCACATTTCCTTATACTCAAGTTAGGAGTCTCCTCTATGCTCTACTAACTTCCTTAGCAGAATGTAATTTTAGAAAACTAATGGCAGGGCTATTCCCCAGACTTCAGGGACCAGCTCTGCTGTCCTCTGCCTTCAGTCAGCCAACAATGGGACGCTAATAGAGTGTGACATGGGGATAAAATGGAATTGCGTGGCTTTCACTTAATTTCAGTGCACTTTTGTCCCCTGTGTTTTAGCTGTCCAATCCCTTGCCATTAGCTGGCTCTGTGAAAAACCAAGTGGGAGGCGATCCACGGATGTGGAATGTCACGACACCAGCCAAGAGAGCCAATGTCCCCCAGGAACCTCGTTAGAATTGTCTAGGGAAGTTACGGGCAGCGGCAGACGCTAGTGTTAGGCAGAATCTTGTTTAGGAGAAAAATGATCAGAGTAATTATCATAATGATATTAGCTAATACCTATTTGACACTTAGAATGTACCAGGCACTTTTCCAAGATGCATCACGTGTCCTGACCCATTTGGTTCTCATACTGTGCCTATGAGGTTGATCCTGTTGTCATATTCTTACTTATGAGGAGACTACATTGCAGATTAACCAGAAAGTGGAAGAACTTTGCTTCGGATCTAGTTGGTCTGCTTTGGAGCCCAGTGTCTCTCAACAATTGGCTATGTTGCCCCCTGCCCCACACCTACTGCTCATACAAAGGTTGAGAATGATTGAAAAAGGAGTTCTGCTATTTAACCCATACCTTAAAATTTATTAATGGGCTTCAGTTAAGACAATTTTTTTTTTGTTTTTGTTTTTCAAGACATGGTTTCTCTGTAACTTTGGAGCCTGTCCTGGAACTAGTTCTTGCAGACCAGGCTGGCCTCAAACTCACAGAGATACACCTACCTCTGAATCCCAAGTACTGGGATTAAAGGTAGTGTCACAATTGCCAGACCAACTTTTATAAGGTTTTAGGTCAGCATTTAACAGGAAGCAAAGCATGGGATGACTTAAGGCATGGTTTAAGAAAGCTCCTATTGGTGTGTGTTGTAAGAAGGTGGGAGCTAAAAGAGAGAAGAGGGAGGATGGTTAGTGACACAATCCTGGAGAGGAAATGAAATCCTAGCACTTGGGAGGCAGGCGAGTCTCTGAGTTTGAGGCCAGCCTGGTCTACAAGAGCTAGTTCCAGGACAGGCTCCAAAGCTACAGAGAAACCCTGTGTCAAAAAACCGCAGCAACAGCAAAAACCAACCAACCAACAAAACAAACAAACAAAAAACAAAAAAACAAACAAACAAACAAAAAGAAAGAAAAAAAGATATAATATGTTAATTCACTTGGTATCTGGAAAATTCTATTCAAAAATACTAGATCCTAGTAAATGATCGTAGTGGGCTTCATGGAAGTTTGGAGCCCAGTGATTCCAGAGGCAGCTTTGTGTGGGTTGGGACCAGAGGGCAACAGTGAGAAGTTGGGAGGTGACAGTGGGCAGAGGGGAAACAGACTCTGTTGGGGCTGAGGTGGGTGTTACACATGGAAGTGGTGAGAAGGACAGGCCAACAGTTCTGAATTCTGTTTACACTTGGCAACTTCTTCCCTAATGAGATCGCTCTTTCTGCCTTTACCCACCAAAGACAGCCAGAGGTCAGTGGCATTGAATCCACTTGTCTCAAGAGAGCATTTACACAGAACTCACTCTGCTCTGTGCTCTCCTTCTTCCCGCCATCACAGACTGGGAAGAGCCAGCCTTTTAAGACTTCAGCTTCCTTCTGATCTGCTCTGTTTGTGGGACAATATTGCCAGTTTACTTGGGTGAGCTTGGGAATGAAAATATGATGCCCCTTGACGCGGGGGGAAGCCCTTGATGGGAAGCAGGTGTGATTGCTGCTAATCACTTAATTCCTTCTTACTTACATGTAGCACCCAGCATTCTTTATCGTAATCATTACTTTTCCTCTTGTGTGAAGTTACTACTTGTTTATAGATGGATATGCTTTTAAAATAGCTATATTATTTCTCTAAGAATGATATTCAATGCAAATGAACCTCAATCTGTAATTTAGAGCAGTCACTTGAAACCACTTACTGAACTTTTATGCAGACATTTCTTTTATATACTCAAACTTCTAAGTCCCACAGTTTGCATGCAGGAATTTAGAACACACACACACACACACACACACACACACACACACACACAGGTTTCTATAAAGTATGTGGTAGACAGACAGATTTCCCTTTAAATAAATACAGCTCTATGTGTCCATTTATAGTATCTGCCTCATGTTTCCTTGACAGGATGCGCCATAGTTCACTTAACAAACCTCGTGTAAATTGTTTACTGATAAATAAAGCACTCTTGGCACCAGGTAGAGATCAGCTGATCAGGCTAAACCATATTATGACTTTGCTATCTTATGCATGGACTCTTGGTATTTATCCATTGTTTCATAGTCACGGCTCCTCAAAGGAATATCATATAGGAGGAGGATCAGAATGATGAGTGTGGGGATCACATCTCTGCCTCTCCCTCTGCCATATAGAGCTACATGACCTTAAAATCACTTTATGTTTTGAAGCCACATTTTTATCTGTTGGTGAAGTGATGCTTGCAGGCATGCGATACTTAAGGTCTGGTCTGCTGACTTGTGACCCTTCTATCTAGATCTCTGCTCTTCTTAACACCACTAACGTACTCATGGCAGATTTATTCTCCTGTGCTTCTGTCATGACCAGCACAATGCCAGTAGACTGGGCACTCAACAGTCATATTTTGAGTGATAGGCCAGTGAGCCAGCACATCTGTCTCCAGGGCTTTCTTAGGATTAATCAATCTGTGTGATTTTGTATAAAATAGTGAACCTCATAAATGTCTACCCATTACCTCTTTAGAATTTGTACACTTAACTTATATTTTAAATACTTGAAATCGCTCTCTCCCTCTCTCTTATTAGCAATGTTTATTAGCAATGTTTACTTAAAAAAAAATAAACAGCAGTCTTGTGTTTGAGGAAGTTCTTTCAGCCCATGAAATTGGAGGGTGCTCACGGACCAAAAGGAACACAGTGCTCCACACTGGAGGTGATAAATATTAAGTTTATTTTTTCCACTCAACTTAGGCCTAAAATGAAAACACTTTGAAGATGTGACTTAAAACAAATTAAAGAATCTAGGAGGGCGAGCAGGATGCTTCAGAGAATTTTGTGCTTCCTGTTTAATTAACTGGTGCGTGTCCTGGGCCAGCTTGAATGAGTCGTTTTGGAATCAGTTATGCACTTCATTTCGAAGGACCTTCCAGGCAGCGTCAGTCACAGCATACTTTAGCTGGGTGTGCTTTCAAAGACTCCTCAATAGATGAGAAATCTCAACCTTGGTCCTATGTACTTTAGATATCTTGTTTGTATTTTTAAATGCAATTTTAAGAAAGCTTCTTTTGAGGTAAGGCCATTGTTAATCAGTTTTTGACTATTTTGGACATATTTACTAGTATTCTGTAGCTCCAACATCTTTCGCATTATCTTTCATTACTTGTGTCTAATTTACCAATTTATTATACACAATGAAATGCATGGTGTTGTTTAAATTTTTGACAAATTAATAGCCAACATTTCATAGGGATGTTCCCCAGAGCCTTTTGTTCTAACTCCTGTGTTCTCTCCTGAATTTTGGGTACACTAAGTTTCTAGAGAAGGACTTTTCAGATAATTTTGGTGTCCCAGTAAACGGGATGTATTTCTGGTCTGTACATAAATCTTTACTTTAACCCACAGGAGATACAATTGCCCTTAGTCCCTCCAGGACCCTGACTCACAGTTCTGCTCTCTGTCTTACTATACCTGACCTTTCGGTTCTTGTCTTGCAGTCCCCAGTCTGTCCCAGATCGCCTGAGGATCCGAGTGAACAAAATCAGTTTACAAGACTATGAAGGACTCCACTATGACAAAGAGAAACTCCGGGAAGCTTGTAAGTTACCAGCACCTAAGGGACTGAGGCTCTACAGTCTCTGCTCGTCCTGGGTTTTTGGTGGGTAGATTCATTAGACCTCGTGTCCAAGAATGCAGTTGGGGAAGGGAAGGGAGATGTGTCATTACCATGGGAGCTTCTGGTGATGTTACATGGGCTACAGAAAATGGCAACAGTGAAGAAAAATGGTGAAACTAGGCATTCTGCCACACGTGCTCTTGGGTTAGGCACTGCTCTAGGCTCAGCTTAATCAAAAATTAGAAATGCAGAAGGTTCACAAAGAAACATCTAGAAACTTTTGAGCCACCACAAATCTCTTCTTGAAGTTTGCCTTATAAAATGCTTCCAGCATGCTCTGGATTGCCCAGAGTGATCCAGGAATACTGCTCTTTCCTTTCGACTCCCATGCTACTGTAGGATGTCACTCCAAGGACCATGGCCCTGGAATGCTGAGCTGATAGGGTGGTTCGCTATTTATGAGGGAGTGCTGTTTCTGAAGTTGTAATTTGAGTCAACCTTTGAATTATCTATCATTGTTTATCTTTCTTTCATATTCTTGAACGCACAGCTAATTGTTAATTTATGTCACCAAACAGCACCTCATGGACATTGTTTATATTCTGATCACGATTTTAGATCAGTTCCTACACTATGATTATTGTTTAGAGGTTTATGGGTAAAATGGATAAGAAATTGCTGCTGTGAGCGCTGCAGATATTAAGGTTCTGGGTTCCCTCATATGTGGGGACCAATAGGTGAAATAAGGTGGGGTGAAAAAGAGCAACACTCAAGAAAACAGACATGGGTACCACTGGAAGCAAAGGACTTAATAGAACCAAAGCTTTACCACGCCTAGTATTTAGCGGCCCACTGTGGACCTGACTGGAAGGTCTAGTTGAAATGGGGGAGATGGTGTTGCAGACAGAGGGCAGCAGAGCATCCCCGGAGAGTGGCTTCCAAATCCTGCTGACTCCACACTGAGCTGGCACAGGCTTTATCAACTGGAAATCCTGAACCCAAGGAGGCTCTTTCTGTTGGGTGTAAGGGTGGCCGTGAGCAAGGGCCCTTTGGCTGGTGGGTTCTTCACTGAGCCTCCTGGGAAGCTCTCTGGGGTCACTTCTCTCAGCTGCTGTCTGCTTCAGCAAGCACCCTCTTCTGTAGGTATCCGTACCTTTAGTTTCCTCTCAGCCTCCCGCCCTATCCCTCACTCTCATTTTCTTTGGCAGAAAAGTATGAACTGAAAGGACAGAAGTGATTCCCTGAACCTCTGCATTTCTTCATTTTGTTAACAGCCCATTAAGGATTATGTTTTCTAATATAAATGAGGTCTACGTAAGAGATTAGTACAACGTTTAACCCACTGACAGAGGAACGAGCACGCGTGTGATAAGATACAGCTACAGCTGGATTAAACAGAAACTACTCAAGCAAGAGCAACGTTTCCTGCTCACCTTTTCTCATGTTTCCAAACTAATAGCTTCCAGTTACTAAAAACAGTAAAAGATAATGCGTCTCACGTAATGTCTTACAGCTTATCATCCACTCGGAGCAGCTGGCTGGGAGGGGGGGATACATTTGAAGAGCTCTGAAGCTTTATCTGTAACTTCCAGTTATCTGTTTTATCTTCTCTGGGCCTCTCTCTCTCTGCATTGCTGCTGGAGGTAATTGTGATTTGAGTTTTTCCAGGAAGATGACATTTCCTGGCAAGTGCTTTCTTGATTCGTCCTATCTGAAATGATAAAACTTCCATCTGAACAAACGTCTTACATTGGGAGCAGTGCCTTGGCATAAGCATAGGACAGATAAATTAAACGGTACCTTTGGAACCCAAGAGAATGAATCAACTCTTAAAGGGGAACAGAAAGGAATATATTAAAGATCTGAGTCTGAAAAAAAAATCAATTGGAAGTAAAAGTTGCTAAGTCAGTCTTTCTACTTTTAATAAGTGGTGGTGATGCTTCCAAGCTGTGGGTACATAGGGAAGCTTAGCTTTTGAGGTTATGGATTTGCTCTTTTGCCTGGGTTTACCTTGCAGTTGACTGCAGAGCCACAGAATGGCTGACAGAGCTCAAGCTGGATAGGAATAAAAGCTAGTTTAAGTTCATATGCGATGTGCATGCCAAAACACATTATTTCCGAAGCACTAATTAAATGAAGTTCCCGGAACACATCTAGATAAAAGAGTCCCCAGGAGTGTACTCTGACCTGCATTCCGGAAGAACAAAGGAACCGAGCCCACTCAGGAGATTCATTTATTGTCACCAAAGTCTCAGCTTGAGCAATGGTGTCATACTGCGTTTAAAACATTAGCGCTCTTTGTTGATGACACGACCAAGTGATTTCCCCGGGCAGAGTGGGCTGCTTGCCATCACTATCTAGCTGATTTCTGCTCATGTGCCTAGATGATTATTCATATTAGATTACAAGCTTGGATGTTTGTTGTCTAACAAAGCTTGGATGCCTGCTTCCATCTGCAATTCGGGGCTCCCTGATAATCCAGCGTGGCAGCCCTTTTATTATTATGCTTATTTCAACAGACAGAAATGCATCTTTGCTCTTTCAGGCACATGTCTCCCTTCTGCTAAGGTCCGACTCTCCTGGGGACCCATCCCTAATATACCAGCATAGGGTATATAAATGCTCAACCATCTCCCCCTGCCCTGCACTTGTTGATAAATTTAATTATTACTTGAAACACAGTCTCTTCCCTGGTTATAATTTACCAGTTCTCAGGGGAAAGGTGATGCTTCCCAAGAGCGTAAAGACAAAGTTACATCAGATCTCTTATAGTGACAACAGAAAATGCCTTCTTCTAATTCAGTGAGATATTCAAGTGAATCACTAATAAAACACGGATATAATTACACAGTCCATGCAAAGGGTAAGCACCTTTTGACACAGTTACAGTTCTAGCTACAAAAGAGACTTAACTGGACATATAGTTCAATGGCCAGAATAACTTGTGTGAGGTCAACATTTACCCGTATCCCACCCAAACTGATTATACTTTACTTTTTTGTTGTTGTTTTTTGGTTTTTGTTTTGTTTTGTTTTTCAAGACGGTGTTTCTCTGTGTAGCAGCCCTAGATGTCCTCTTGTAGACCAGGATGGCCTCGATCTGCCTCCCGAGTGCCGGCATTAAAGGCGTGCACCACCACCACCCAGCTATATATGATACAAACTAACTCTACACTTTTTTATTCTATAAACAAACACAACCTTTATTTGTCATTTATACTCAAAAACCACTGTGGAAAATGAGACAAACTTTCTGGGGAGTACAAAGTTACATCAGATCTCTTATAGTGACAACAGAAAATGCCTTCTTCTAATTCAGTGAGATACCTGACTCAGGGTACTGTGTGTGATGGGGGGGGAAACTGTCACTTCTGCACGGTAACAAGGGTGTTACAGAAATTGATAGGAAATGGGGGGGGTAACATACCCAAGGTGGCAGGGAAAGACTGGACTTGAGCCAATCTCAAGGGAGCCAGAATTTTTTACAAAAGGATGTGAAGCGAGGCTGAGGTTCTGTCTGACAGGGTCTCCTTTCACTATCTGTGGAGTTTCTCTGAGAAACTCAGGTGTAGGTCTCTGCAGCAGGAGCTGGCATTCAGATTCTGTAGCAGGACGATATTGCCCATGTAAGTTCATGTTGAACAATAGTCTGAGTAAACTGAGTTACCAGGCTGGCTATAAGGGACCTAGGAATACAAGAATCAAAATGGATGTTTAAGGAATATTTATAGGTAGGGGCCAGGAAGTCCATGAAGACTTTTAAAATTCATTTTGAATTGAACTTATTAAGAGGAAGGGATGAGGTAAATAGAAGAGTTAATGACAACAGGCACCCTGAAGGGTGTGTTTTTGATATTAGTTAAGTTAGGAGAGGCAGTGGGAAAGGCAGCAGAGAGTAAAGATGGGTTTTAGTAGAGTTGTAATGGATGTCCCGTGGAACAGTGTGGAGTCCTCATCCCAAGAATGTTAAGTCCCATACTAGGGATGGGAGGAGATTGTCCATTAAAAGAACTAAGATAACCCAGTAAGTCTGGCCTTGGACTTGTTACATTCTAACTCTCCAAACTCATTGACATCAGTTAGAATTCTAACAACCAAGCTCAGTTTCATTTTGTAACCTTAGTTTACACTTAGTTTTTCCACTGGTCAAGAACTACATTTCGGGCACGTGGTAAGTATTGTCTCATGGCCAGACTGGCTAGTAGCTTCTCCTAGAATCAGAGAAAGATGAGTCTATGATGATCAGGTAGGCAAATCTTCAGGAGAGATGGAAATGATTACCACAGCCGTGAGTGAAGAAACTCAGGGATTTTGAATGGCTATGATAATTCACAAGAGCTAAAACTCCAACAACTGAAGTCAGTTTGGACTCAAATAAAAACAAAGATAGGAGGGGATAACATTTGCTATGTATCAGATGCACTATTAGGAAGTTTTTATATGCATCATTTCCAGATAATTGATGCTGTATGGATGCCTATAATGCATCATTCATGCTTCCTCAGTATATTGGTCCAGACTAATGGTATCAGGACCACACTCTAATTAGACCATTTAGGCATCTGCACTAATGGAATTTTCTCAGTAAGTGAGTTAAGGGAGAATGCCAGGAATATTTGCGTTGGAATCTCAGTTGCAACCCTGGCAAAGTAATGTAATTTTTCTGATGATCAAATCTCTCATCTCTAAAATGAAAGTATGATTGCAGCCTCATAGAGTGCAGGGGGTTAAATGTATAATCTTGTAGATAAGCCCCTGGTGTTGAGCCTGGCGCACTACCATGCTGTGCAAATCTGCAAACGTGGGCACTGCGGGGGATGTTGCGCTTGTTAAAGAGCGTCACTGCCAGTCCTCACATTGCCCACGAGTCTGCAGGTTCAGAGGATAGTCTGCCCTCAGGCAAACTGTATAGCCTACCACCCTCCACTTTCTCACCTTCCAGAGCAGCCTGGAGGACACTGATAGAGTCATCCTGTAGCAGTTTGGTTTTAGGACCCCTGGCCTTCCTTACTAAAAGTCACAGCTTTTGTCCTCTTAGTAACAAGATTGTGCGTATGGTCTGGGCATCTCTTTCCCATATGCTCTAGGTCATTAATCAGTTTGGCACCAAATACAGTACAAACACTATAGAGATAATTATTATAATGGATTTTAAACCGGATAATGCTAAAAAAAAATCTATACAAGTTCACATATCAAAAGATCAATCTGGGAGTTAAAGGATGAGAGTTTTCTCCTCTGCAGGGAATTATTTAACTTCTGTGACTTAGAAATATTTAGTATCTGAATTCTCAGAACAGGAACCCTCTGATATGGGGGTGTATTAGTCAGGGTTCTCTAGAGCCACAGAACTTATGGAATGAGTATAATTTTGGAGAGAGAGAGAGAGAATTATTGGAATAACTTACAGGCTGCAATCCAATAATGGCTAGTTGTGGGCAGAAAGTTCAAGAATCTAATAGCTGCTCAGTCCAACAAGGGGAGGGCAAGCAGGCAAAGAAGGAACCCTTCCTCCTTCCATTGTCCTTCTAGAGGCATCCAGCAGAAGGTGTGGCCCAGATTAAAGGTGTGCCTTCCGGCCTCAAGGTCTGGATTAAAGTGGGTGTCTTCTTGCCGCAAGATCTGGATCACAAGTGTGCCTTTCATTTCTGAATTATAGTTAATTCCAGATATAGTCAAACTGACAACCAGGACTAGCTACCATAGGGGACAACAATATCCTGCATGATAAGATGGTGGGAAGAAATTGTAACTGTACTCATTCAAGTTGCATTTATTGCATCTACCTGCATGGCAGTGTGCTGGGGCGGTACGATGCTTAGCCCCTTGAAGCATTAAGCACTGTGATCATATGTGATCATCTGACCAGGTAATCGTGACTTCATTCCACGGCTCTGAGTTCAGTCCAGTGCATCACCTGGCATCCATCTCTGACACTTCCAATTTTATTTTTAAGTTACCATTTAAAGTAACAGGTTTCCTTACGACATTTTCATACAAGCCTACTTCTGACTGACTCTCTCTGCCTCCCACTTCTGTCCTTCATTCCCCTTCTCCGACTCTATGCTTATACCCTGCCATTCTTGGTACTCAGGTTTCCATGTTCATAAAATAATGTGCTCTGTTGACCCTCCCACTACCCCATTCCTCTGCCACGTGCCCCTTCATGTCCTTTGTTCACACTTCCACATAAATATGCATATATGAAAAAATGGAAGTTAACCTCTTTATATGAGAGACAGCACGCAGTATTTTCTTGGGCCTGAGTTACTTTATCAGTTCAGTATTTTCCAATTCCATCAACTCTCTTGCAAATTCTATGAACTTTTTATTTGGGAAATCGCAGAGACATCACAAGTAGTCCCAACTTCCCATTACTACCATACATTTCCCAAGGAGTAGTGCTTTATTGTGATTAACTATTATTAACTACAAGACTGCCTGTCCCAGGGTCCAGCCTAGGGTACTACCTCTACTGAACCTGGCATGCCTACCAGTCTCCTCCAGACTGTTTCTTAGACCCGCCCCCAGTGATCTTGATGAGACTGGTAGGACGGTCCAGTAGAGTACCCTCTAGGAGGTGGGAAAACGTACATGCTGGTGACTGATAACTGGATTTAGGCGGAGGGTGGAGCTCAGTTATTCCACATACAGTTGTAAGTTGATAAAGATGAAGCCAGCGGATACACTCACGTGTAAATGGCAGCAAAGTAAGTACTCCAACCTTGACTACTTTTCCCTTCCTTGCTCCCCTCCTTCCTTCTTTGTTTCCTTTCTCCCTTTCATCCTTCCTTCCTTTATCTCTTCCCCCTCTTCTTCCTCCTCTTCTTGCTTTTTTCTTGTTTTAATTTTTAGCTATTTGGTTGTAAGAGGGAGGAGAACAGATGGCTGGTGTTTAGAAAAGGATGGAGAATGAATGGAGGAATGTTCTCTCCTTAGTAAGACAGTAGAGCAGACAAGCATGCTGATAGGACCAACCACTAAGAAGAACAGAATGCAGGAGAAATAGGGCCAGCTGCTGGGGCAGTGCCTTTGGGTGAGGGATGAGATGGATCTGTGTGCAATGAGGGTGTGGGGAGGACTTGAGCAGTCCCTCCAGGGAGAAAAGAAGACGTGAACTCTAGTGGGTTGGTAGTTTCCGTAGTAGGGGTAAGTTCTATTTGTATTAATTTAGTGTTTTCCATAAAATACAAAGTTTTGCTGTCAGGTACAGGAATGAAGAAGGGGATCATTGTTATAGAAGAGACAGGAAAGTTTGATGGAGCCTGTGTGACAGTTGAGACAAGCTGGGTACAGATAGAATTTCTGTGTACCACTTTAGAAATGGAGAGACAAATTAACTGGTCATTCAAAACTGCCTAGAGCTTTGTTCTATTAGCAGTTAGCAATGTTAAGTCCCAGACAAGACATCTGGTCCTAAACTTCTGCTAATTGCATTCGGCCTATCATTCATTATTAATTAGAAAGTAGTCTCTGGAAATAAGAGAAATTCTGGTGATACATTCCTAAGCCCCATTCACACACAGTGTCTTCCCTTTCTACTGGCTTAATCTTGTATGACAAGAGAATGGTTGACTTTTTCTGCTTAATCCCAGTGTAGTGTATTTACTTCTTAGAGACACTATGACCAAGGCAACATCGAGAGGAAAGAATTTACTGGGGGATTGAAGTTTCAGAAGCTTAGAGTCTGTGACCATCATGGTAGGAAGCATGGCAGCAAGCAGGCAGGCCCTGGTGTGGGAGCAGGAGTTGAGAGCTTACATGTTGAGGCAACAACCATAAGGCAGAGAGAGAGAGAGAGAGAGAGAGAGAGAGAGAGAGAGAGAGAGAGAGAGAGAGAGCGCTAAATGGAAATGATGTGAGCCTTTAAAACCTCAAAGCCCACCACCAGCGACACACTTCCTCCAACAAGGTCACATCTCCTTATCCTTCCCAAACAGTTCCACCAAATGGGGACTAGACATCCAAATACGCGATTCTGTGGGAGCCATTCTCATTCAAACAAGCACTCAGATTGATGGCCAGTGAAAGGAAATTTACATGGTAGTTGGCTTCTCTCTGGAAACCGTCTCTAAGATGCTAGTGTGAAATTCTGACTCTTTCATTTGTCATGTTACGGTGTAAGTTGTACCATAGCCACTACAACTTTGTAACCAATGTATTGAATAAAAAATAATAACATGCATAATGCTGATTTGTTTGGGTCTTCCTACTTTACAGACGTCCGCTGCTTCTATTGGCCACATACGTCATTGCAGGGACCTTTGTAGCATTGTCTCTTACAGGGTCACCTTGCAGAGAAAGAATTTTAACAAAATATTTCTTTCTTTCTGCCCCACTTGCAGTTCAATTTGTAGCACATATTCAGCTTCTTTCTGAATACATTTGAGTACACTGATTGAGAAATGTGCTGTTTTAAGAGACTTGGGGGTCACCATTCTTGTTTGTAGGTTGGGGCTCCCTGGGAAATACAGTCTGACTGAGTTTTATATGCAGGAGGCTCACTGGATTAGTGGTGTTTTCCCAAAAGAAACCCACAGATGGCCAGGGCAAGGAGCACATATTGGGCAGGGTGGGAAGCTGGGATATGATAAAGTAGTGGTGGAGGACTCTCATAGAGACCTTTGGACATGGAGCAGCCTGTAGACTTACCTCATAGGAAGCCAGGGTCAGTGGATAATGAATAGGGTCCTGTAGGGTAGGGACAAATCTTGAATAAAGCAACTTCCTTCCTGGAGGGAGACTCAGACATGAGTTATACCTGGAATTCCGGAGATTAAGGGCCCTTGAGTGGGCCACTTCATTTCAGAAACACTATGCTGGCTGTCAGAACATAATGGATAAAGTAACGTGTGAAGGTACCATCCACATAACAGAATCCTTGAGTCTGTTCATCTTTTATCAAGTGGATAAAGTAGATATATCTAGAATTGTTCTGTATCCTGGGGTTCAACTTACCTGAGAACTAGTCCCTAGATTTCCTCTGTGTTCTTAGACTTTTACATTAGATTAATTTATTTGTGGGTGGGTGGGTGGTAAAGTTGACGTATGTGTCATAGTGGGCATCTGAAGGTCAGAAAACAACTTGCAGGAGTAGATCCTCATTTCTTCATGGAGATTCAAGGGAGGGAACTCAGTCTTGAAGACAGGAAGATATCATTACCCACTCAACCATCCCTCAGTCCAACACTGTGTGTTACCACCTAGGAAAACAAGACCAAACATCACTTTCTTAAGAAACCAAATCATCAGCAGAATAAAATAAAATACAAGTGAATGATGGCCTTACCTTGTATTTGTTTTGGGCATGAACTGTTGCCAAACTCTGCATTCTTTATTTGCAATTTGAGGAATTACAACCTAAATTCAAGGAAACCTAAATTCCAGCCGTGATTTTTGCTCACACGCGATAGTCAGTGGAGACAACTGCAGTCAGAGTTTCCTTCTCAACACGACGGGCATTACTTCTGTAGGCATCAAGTTAATTGGCAATGACATTGAATTGAACAGAGCCAGGCACAGAAATGTATGTGATACCCTGAAAATAAGCACTTTGCAGATTGACTCAGAACCACAAATTGATGTGCTAGTTACGTGGTTCAAGCCCCAGGCCACACGTGGCTCAAGCCCCAGGCCCATCACAGTTCACAGGGGGAGGGAAGCACTCTTTATTAGCATCTGATGGTTACAGCCATTCTCCTGCAGTCACCCAAGAGCAGAAAGAGAGGCCTCTCTAGGGTGGCAGCTGCCCTGTCCCACATCTCAACACAGCTCTTTGCTCCTAATTTGTTTACTCTCTTTGCTTCCAGAAAGAGACTTGAGGCCTTGTCATTAGTTTTCTGCACGTGCCCCGTCAGTTCGGAAATTCAGAACCACGTGACTAAGTCTCTAGCATCTACTCAGTGGTGACCTTGGCTGTCCCCACGCAGGGTAATTGATGAGATGGTGCTGAAATTGTGAAAACGATTTGGACCAGTGTGTCTGTGATCGTCATCATTTTATGCATTTAAATTTTGGGTGCAGTGATGAATCATTGTTTTAGGAACTTCATCTGGAGTTTCCACATTCGTTTGCCTGTCTTTGGCTCTGGCCTAATTACTCCCAAGTCGCAGTTAAGTATCTGTTGTCTCCCTCCCAAGGCATGTGAGGGCTAGCAGTACAGTGTCAAGAATGGCTGTTCCATATAGCTGAGAAATTTGCAGATACAAGTTTCTTGATGGAGTACTAGGGGAAAACAACAACAACAACAAACAACAGCAAAAACCCAAAAACCAACTTACATTGTATTCAAATGCCCATTGTTCAGGTGGTTATCGGACCTCACAGACAAAGGCTTTTTATCAAATTTAACACTGGATGTCTTTCTTTCTTTTCTGTTGCCATGACGAAACACCCTAATGAGAACATCTTAGGAAGAGAGGGTCCATTTTAGCACACTGCTCTTAGTTACAGAACATCCTTGTTGGGATTCACAGCAGAAGCTATTTGAAGTCACATCCAGAGCAGGGAGAACGAGTACCTGCGTGTTTGTGCTCAGCTTGCTCTCTCTCCACTGTATGGAGTTGAGAACTCATGTCTAAGGAATGGTGCCACCCAAAGTGAGCAGGTCTTCCTACCTCAGTTAAATGAATTGAGAAAATACCCCACTGACACAGGCAGAGACCTTGCTTCTGGGTGATTTTAGATTCTGACAACACCACCTACTGAATGTGAACTTCAAGGGATTACCCATCGTTTTATTGAGCTCTAATTTTCATTATATTTATATTATATAAATAAGGCAGAAAGCCTTATTTAAATAGGAGTTAATAAACCAAAAGTAGTGGTTTTGCATTACGATGGTAGACTTTAAGTTTGAAAATAATAATAACACTAAAGTCTTATTTTAAAAATAAAATAATAATGAGACCATTAAGTGTGAAAATTATTCTGCTTCATAACATTTAACCTGAACTCTCGGTCTTTACTGTCTAAGGGAAGAAAGAGGCATTTGAGATTTAGTGCTTGTTGTCTTCTCTGAATTTCCACTGAAAATATAGAAACCACATTCATCAGAAACACGCGAGAAAACCAGAAAAAAATGCAGTGTAAATAGTGCCCATCGCTGGGCTTCTATTTGAATCTGTTCATCTTTGTTCAGGGTTTACTTCCTCGCACCTGTTCCTCTGTACCTTGTGCAGTGTGATGGTTCGGAAAGAGGAAATTAGAGTGTCTACTGGCAGCTAACACCAGAGACGTTGCAGTGTGGGCAGCAGGCTAAGAGGTGTTCAGGGAGGTCTAGGGCTCTTTTCTTCCTTCACCTCCCTCTTATATTTGCTCTACAGTCATTAGAATATTTTTTTCCATTTCTGTCTATAGCACAAGAGCTGTATGGTGATGTTTGGGCTATTCTCAGCCTGCCTTAGTAGTGGTCTTGTCATCCATCTCATTTATGCCTACTTGATTTTTTTGTAATTCTCCGGCACCGTTTTCCCTCTGACGCCTGTATTGCCCTCCTGCCCCTTCTTCATCACAGGTGGAGCTTGAAGCAGGTGCACTTCCCCAGTCACACAAGCCATTCCAGAATGGCATTTGTTCTCCTATTTCTCCCCCCCTGGTTAGTTGGTTAAGGAGAGTTCTTAGATTTGGTGGCTCCCTCCTCCCAGGCGTCATCCTTACTCGGGTCATTCATTGCAGTCAGTTTCTAACTCTCCATGGGGTACTACTCATCTTGTCTTCCATAAAATTGTCCTTAGTATTACTGGCAGTGATTTCTGTAAAATTTTGTCAAAGACAAAGATGGGAAACTTTTTGAAGCCCTGGGATAAGCATGCAGGATGTTGGTGGGAAGTTGGTCAGTGGGTTAGCCCTGTGTGATGGTTTGAATAGGTATGGTACTAATAGACTCATATTTTTGAATGCTTGGCTGATAGGGAGTGGAACTATTTGGAGGTGTGACCTTTATTAATTATTATTATTATTATTATT
>JAQHUG010000200.1:1531651-1554362 GCA_028555095.1 Dicrostonyx torquatus
GGAGCCTCACATGGGTATGGCATTCGTAGCTAGAGGTTTCTCATCCTGCCTGGTACTACTTGATGTGTGATATTGCTCTGTAGAGCAGGCTTGCCTAGCACTTAAATGTATATATAACCCATGCTGGCTTGTGGTTATGTGTATCCTCCTAGCTTAGTCTCCCCATTTTTTTTTTTAGAATAAAGTCTGACTTCTTAGTATAAAATAATGTGCTGGACAGTTTTGTATCAACTTGACACAAGCTAAGTCATCTGAGGGGAGTGAACCTTAATGAAGAAAATGCCTGGATAAGATCGGGCTGTAGGCAAGTCTGTAGGGCATAATTAGCGACTGATCAGGGAGGGCCTAGCCCATGATGGGTGGTGCCTCTCCCTGGCTGGTAGCTGGGGGTTCTATAAGAAAGCAGGTTGAGCAAGCCATGGAGAGCAAGCCATTAAGTAGCACCCCTTCCGTGGCCTCTGCATCAGCTCCTGCCCCAGGTTCCTGCCCTGTTTGTGTTCCCGTCCTGACTTCCTTTGGTGATGAACAGCAATGTGGAAGTATAAACTTAAGAAACCCTTTCTTACTCAAATTGCTTTTTACTCCTATTGTTTCAGCACAGCCATAGAAACCCTAACTAAGACAAACAGAAAGTCTTTGACCTCGTCTGTCACTGCAGTTTTCTGTGCAGGCTGACCTTCCTAATTCCTGACCATAGACTCCTTCCCAGGCCTTGCTGTCTCACAGGTCAGGGATGGCCCAGGACTACAATGTCCTTTGTCTAAAATTTCTATTACCCTTATGGAAAATCTCATGTTTGTCACTGGAGGGAGCATTCATTGTGAATGTTTGTCTGGTCCTAAAAAGTTAGCTTCTCAGAATACTAAATATACTTCAGTATTTGTCCACAGAAATCTCATCCCAAAGCTGTCATAGGAGGATGTTTGATATACACACCTCTTCCCCAAAGTTCACTGATACCTTCAAGCCAGGCACTGTACCTTACTCAATACTAAATGCCAGCTCCTGGCATATATTATAGCTGCCCCTGGTGTCAGAAAGTGCTGCCAGCCTGAAGTGTTCTGATTCCCTGTCTGACTTACGGACCTGAAAATACTTCTGCACAGTCCCTTCTGTATAGAATGTGTTTGCCATATTAAAAAGGAAAGGAAATCCAGAAGTTGCTACTAAAAATTGCAAATGTCAAAAGAATTTATGGAGATTTGAAACTGCAAGTCTTATGTTCGCAGAGATACCCTCTCAGGTATTGTGATAAAAAGAAAAGCAGAAATTCTGTATAATTTGAAACCTAGATTTGTGGAGAAACTCCTTGTTTCCAGAAAACATGCCTGGGAAAACTCACCCTCTAACAGAGTCCAGTGAAAACTACTCAGCTTGCTCCTATCTTATAACTGACATTTTAAATTAACTATAGGCAGGGCCTACTTTAGCTTAAACTACAGAATTCAAAGTTTAATCATAAGACCCAGAGGTTGTGGAATCTTTCACAGACCCCAGATGTAGCCGGGCTAGGCAAGGCACACTGTTCACAGGGTGTCTGGTTCCCTTTTGTATGTTAATCTGCTTATTAGCGGTCCTTGCTAGTTCCAGGTAAGCAATGGGCTGCTAATGATATCAGGTTGGAGTAAAACGTACCCGTGGCTCAAGGTTAGGGAAAACTGAAATAGCACCCATTGATTCTGTCTCATTATTATCAGATGTCAGGTAAAAACTCAACCTCTGGAAACCTTGTCACATTTCAAGTTAATGAGATGAAGTGGAAGGATTCGCATGTCTCCTCCTAGCCTCTCTTAGGGCTTTCTGCCCTTCCTCCATCCCCGCCTTTCTTTCTTGGCTTCCATATTCAGTCCCTAATTCCCATCACCCCCTTTACTTCGTGCTAAGTGTTAATGCTACGGCGGAGTAAGAAGGGAACACATTTATCCACCAGTTGTCTCTCATCAGCAAAGTGCCTGCCCACAGCAAACTCGGAGCGTTTCTCCTGTTTAAAAAGTTAGGAGATGCTTTTGAAAGCAAATTTAAGCTTATGCGAAATTTAATTTGAAAGTGGAGTTTTTTAGATCCCCCCCCTTTATACGGGCTCCTCCTCAGATCCCCACCCTACCCCTGTTACTAACATCTACCTGTGTGGGGCCCCAGGAACTCTTTTTGTGCACCCATTGTTTCTGAATGTATCATGGCATAGGCTACTCCCATGCCATGTGTGTTCCTCTAAAAGGATGCTTGGCTGTATCATGTTTGTCTTTCTTCACCTTGGCATACGTCTACCACTAGACACCCCACCCAAACTTTTTTTAGATATTCCTATAACTTATTCTCTGATCACTGCATACATGTACATATAGCATATTCTAGTCACATTTTTCTCGTACCTCTCCTTATCCTCCACTCATTCCACAAGTCCCCTTTCTCTAACCAACACCCCCATGTTTATGGGTTTCTGTTTTGTCTCATATTTTTACTTTGTGACCTATTTGGGCTTAATTCGGGCCGCCCATGGAAGCATGGATGTGGAGCCACTCATTATAGAATTGGTAATTCAACAGTGGCTACATCACTGACTTCTTCTCCTCCAACAGCCCCTAACATCACTGGGTGGGGCTTGGCTGGGCCCTATCAGCCCTTTCCACATCGGCTGCAGAATGCTTAGAGGGTTAGTTTTGACTTCATACAAACAGTCATAGCTACATGAGTTCATGACTACCATGGGCAGATTGTGCCCATAATACAGTATTTCATAGCCTTTATTCCCATTATCCATCTTCCATAATTTTTCTTGTTAACAAGTATTATATGGTTGGAACCGTATAGTAGGCAGTCTTTCAGATTCATGTCTGCCGCTTAGCAGCATGTATTAAAAATTCATTCTACTGTATGGACATACAGGTATTGGTTTATCTGTTTGCCCTACTGAGGAACATGGCTCATGGCTGCATTCACGTTTTGGAAATTATTTTCTAAATGATGCTATAGACATCCACGTGTACATTTTTGTGTGGACAGAACTTTTTGCTCATTGCAAAGAAATAATTTTGGAATGCATGCTAAGACTATATTTAACTTTGTATGATGAAACATATGAAATATGGTAAAGCTACTCAGGGAGGGAAGGAACCTCATGAACCTCACCCCCACTCATAGAATGTTGAGGAGCTCAGTCTTGTGCAGGTAATGACCGCTGCTGTGTGTTCATGATTGCAAGGCCATGCCGTATCTAAAAGGCAACGTTGCATAACGTTTCTCTGCATCCTCAGACTCTGGCAATCTTACTATTTCCTCTCCTTCATGTTCCATGATCCGTGGGAAGGATGATGTCTTAGTTAGGGTTTCAGTTGCTGTGAAGAGACATCATGACCATGGTAACTCTTATAAAGAAAACATTTCATTGGGTGGCTTCCATTTTCAGAGGTTTCGTCCATTATCATCATGCTGTGATATGGTAGCATGCAGACATGGTGCTGGAGCGGCAAGTCTGTCTCACTGGGAGTGGCTTGAGCATATATGAACTCGCCTCCACAGTGACACACTTCCTCCAACAAGGCCACACAGATTCCAAAAAGGCCACATCTCCTAATAGCGCCACTCCCTTTGGAGGTCAGTTTCATTCAAACCACCACAGGTGACTTAGATGCTCTGTTTATTGATGAATGCCCAATGGTCACTTAGTCTCAGCACTTAGACCAGTTGCTCAGACCATCAACTGGTGGATGAATGGATAACCAAAACACGGCTCATATGCAGTGACATTCTTTTCAGCACTAAGGAAAAATATGAAATCTTCAAGACAATGGATAGAACTGGAAAATATCTTCCTGGTGAGGTAATCTAGGATTGGAAAGGCAAAGAAAGACTGCATGTTCTCTCTCTTCTATAGATCCTAACTTCAAATTTATGCTTATTGTGTCTAAGTTGGAGTGAATATCTGTGGAGCCCAGGAACAAGAAAGGAACCATTTTAAAAGTAGTTCTTATTTGTCGTGTGATATTTCGGAAGCATTGTGACAATACAGTTTGTTTTGAATCTGAGGACAGAGCTAGCCACTAGCTGACCAAAATTAACCATAGATGTTTTGGAGGACTGAGAAGGGAGTGAGGTGGGGCTTAGAGAGGTTCCAGGCCGGTTTGGAGGAAGGAATAGAAGAGGTGGGAAGTCAGTGGCTGTTCCACTGCTTCTCTGGTCGTTTAGGTTCTTATCCTGATATCTGACTCCCGATTTTTTGTTGATAGAGATTAATGAGAAAAGCACATCACTTCTTGTTGAGTTTTAAGGGATCTATGCTTTGAGGGTGCTCTTCCTTTGTCAGGTGTGCGCTTTGCAGAGACTTGTTCCCAGCTGATGCCTTGTCTATTTATTTTCCTAACCGTGTCCCCACAGAGCTGTTTCATGTTGATGCAGTTATATTTTTTTCACATACCACAATTTTGGCATTGTGTCTAAAGTATCATTGCCGGTTCAAGCTCGCCCAGCTTTTCTGTTGTGTTAATTTCTAATTTCAAATGGATAGGGATAGTTTTTTCTTTGTTGTTGTTGCATACTAGTTGTTAGAAAGGTAGGAAATACTTGGCCCAAACCCTGTTGTTTGCCAGTAAGTCTAAAATTGATCCTTCAGGAAAGGTCAAGCTGTATAAAATGTCTGTATGGTGCTCACAGAAAGCACCTTGATTCTATGTTTAGAATCTGTATTTTGATAGTTTACTCTGTTTTCCAATGTTTTCTAGTTTATGACCCTTTATCTGTGATTATATCTATTAGTCTCTTTAGAAACTGATGTCTTCATTTTACTTGCCTTTGCCTTGATAAAATATCCCTGACAAAAGCAGCTTAGGAGAGAAGAAGTTTTGTTTTAATTTAGTTTACCCTCCCGGGTTGCAATCGGTTATTGTGGGGAAGTCACACTGGCTGGAACTTCAGACAGCCAGTCACATCCTGTGCACAGTCAAGAGCAGAGAGAGACTGAGTGTGTGAATTCCCACGCTCAGTTTGATTTCTCTCACACAGTCCAGGGCCCAGCTCAAGCAAAGGTGCTATCCCCTTTCACCTGGGTTTTCCTACTTCAATTGGAGTATGCATGACAGTCCGCCACAAGCCAACCTGATCTTGCCAGTGTGTCACTGAGATTCTCTTCCCAAGTGAGTCTAGATCATGTCACGTCGACAACTAGAATCACCCATCACAGTGATAACCTTTTGAAAAGCCTGGGCGACCTCCACAGTCTTTGTCTGCATACTTAGAAGGTAAATGCTGTGTGGTTTCCGAGAAGCCTTTCCCTAAGGAGTCACATGTTCTTCCCAGGATCCTCTGACGTTGCTTGTTTGTGCTCTTCATAAATAAATGGCCCCATTTAGCTGCAATTTTGTTTTACAAGCAGTATATCAGTACTAGCAGAAGGGTCAGATAATTAAATCCTGTTTTTATTTCAAGCATGCTAAAACCTTTATTTCCACACTGACACCTTGTTGAACACAGCACAGTACCTTGTGGAGAATGAATTAGCAGCTGTCATTTTCTTCCCTTTTATCAGTCCCATCATCAGTTTCGTGGAGGCTTGGTATCAGAGGCAGCTCTTTCTTGCCCTGTTCCCGAGGGTCATTGCTTAGACTGCAGGGCTGCCAGCTGCAGGTCCCTCCTGTCCTTATAGATCTGATGGATTCTTTTATTTAGTTTAGATGAACTTAGGTGACACCCATTATCTGTTATCAAAGGTCTCACATATGCCCTGCTGAAATTTGCTTCAAGTATTTATCAGTGCTCAGTATATGCTGAGAACAGAACTCGGAGAAAAGCCTCTAGGAAGTCTGAAAGGAGAATACAGGGTGGATTTGCTATCTCTAAGTGCTTTGCAGGCACTACTTAATCTTCATGGTAATGTGGAGGTGGGCATCATGACCTCGTTCGTGACACTGAACTGTCACGCTGTGCGGAAGAATGAAAGGCAAGCTAAGTTCACTGGGTCTATAATTATTGCTGTTTTCTTAGTATAGCCATTTGTCAGCGATAATTCATCATCAAAATGGTATGTGAATCCTATCACAGCACTGCTGTCAAACAGAGAACAGTTATAAACAAAAGTTTAGTAAACGTTCATTCAAGAAAAAATCTCTGGAAAACACTTTGAATATCTTGTCTGTCTGAACTATTGTACTTCAAGGAGAGTGTGGGATTTCTTTCCTGTTTAGAATATGTTAACTTTCTTTCTTTCTTTTTTTTTTTTTTTTTTGAGACAGGGTTTCTCTGTGGCTTTGGAGCCTGTCCTGGAACTAGCTCTTGTAGACCAAGCTGGTCTCGAACTCACAAAGATCCGCCTGCCTCTGCCTCCCGAGTGCTGGGATTAAAGGCGTGGTGCCACCACTGCCCGGCAGAATATGTTAACTTTCAATCGGCTTTTCTGTTCCTGTTAGGAATTCAAAGGTAAGGTTTTAATAACACACCAACTCGTGTGATCGCCCATCATAAATCTGATTAAAGTCCGCCGCACTTGTACTGCGTCTGTGGCCTTCAAAATCGGTTGCAACTGCTTCTCTTTAATAAAGTCAGCCACACTCACTTAAGTTCCCTCAACGCGGAATTCCGAGGAGGGTTAGCTCGGCCTAGCAAGCTTCAATCGTGTGGTCTGTTGGAGATCAGGCAGCTTTGAAAGGGACTCCACATGTGTTGAGTATGTTTACTCAGAAACGTGACTTTACTCATAGCTTTTGTAGCCCCTGGTCCTGCTTCCATGGGCAGGCCGCCTTGGACTTGTTGTGCTTGGCCCTGCATACCCACGACTTTTCCCTGGAAGACTTCCTGGGTGACGGATTGGGCCTATTCTTGTCCACTCTGTCCCTCATTTCTGCCTTCACTCTCCTGAGCTCAGTATTGGAAGTGATGAGAGTGTGTCTTTCAAAGCTTGTTTTCCTTATATTTATATATTTTCTGTAATCATACCCTGGTGAACATATGGCTCCTGCATATGGATGACCATTAGGAGTAAAAGGCACATGGTATGGGCACTACCTTACTCTGCTTGGGAGTTGTACCATTGAGGGTGTGTTTCCTAATCACTCTGACAATTATGGTTTCCACTTCTCAGCACTGTAGCCAAGAGAATAACAAAATAGATATTTTTACATAAATAAAAGTTATTTTTCCCTTCTGCCTCTGCTTTGCCATCTTTTCCTTTCCTTTGCTCTTCCTCCTCCCTTTTCTCTGTATTTCCTGTCCCTCCTTCTCCTGGCATATGATCTTTCCTATCAGCATTTTATTAATTCAGTTTTATACTATCCACCCTGAGACTCATGTAAACAGTATCATGTCATGTTAGAGATCCAAGCCCTTATAACACAATTACTGAGAACGTACCTTTAATACAACACACATTCTGTCATGGTTCCAGAGCGCATGTTCATAGAAAATCTGCTCTGGCCTGGTTGGCCTTGCTAACCGGGAGAATGACTTACTCATGTAGGACAATGAATGATGCCAGATACCTGGCTTTTCCTCCCAGTGCTATTCTCTGATCAGGTAGACCTGGGCTCATAGCTCTACGGCTGGATTGAGGCATGTGCCTAGCTTAGCCCAGCATCCAGAGACTCACAAAGCTTACATGGGCAATAAGTGTAGGTTTCCATCTGTTGTGAATCCTCATGGGCTTTCTCAGGACTCAGCACACCCCCAAGTTACACCAGAACACCAATGCATTCAGAGACCCTGGGAAAGGGCAGCACATGGGCAAGGAAATTCATAATTCCACAATCAAAAAAATTTATTTAAAAAATAGTTTTCAAGTTTCCGTAAGCCTCCAGGCATCTTCCATTATAACTTTTACCAGCTTTGGTTTTCACTATTGAGCAATTTAACCCTTTTGGCAGATGTTGAGGTTATTTCTATTCCCTGGCCCTGTTTGGCATTTGTGGGGAGATGTACATTTTAGAAATCATACTTGACATGTTTGATTTTAGTGCCTGGAGAAGTTAGAAGCTTCTTGTTGATAAAAGAATATTCTTGTAGATCGGTTGCTACAAGATTCAAATTTATCAAGGAGGACTAGTGCTAATATATGCACCATTTGGCATAAATTTGAATAATGAGTTCAAATAGTCTAACTTCAAATATAGAAGAAAAAATTAATTAGTATGACCTGTTGGCATTTTATTCCAAACACAAAATACAGGGCACGCACTCGTGAAATGGGTGATGTATTTCTCAACTCACTATATTAATCACATTCCAGATTATGAGAGATTTAAACAAGTGGCAACATGGAAAGGGGTTAATGGAGTTTGGGATGAAGTCTGAGAGGGGGACCAGAGCAGGGCTCATTTGACTAGAAGTATGTAATTAGTGGTATAATTTCCTCAGAGCTGAGGATCACCAGTTTCTGCAGTTTCTCTCTAGTTTCTATACCCGAATTATTTCCTGGAGCTTCTTTCTTTTTCTGGTTTTCACCGGACTGACTTCTCTCCAAGTCCTCACATATATGGATATTAATGAGGAGCCATGGGAGAAACAGAGCCATCAGGGAACGTAGCTCTGTGAGGGGTTTATTATGAAATGGGACTAGCTTGTGCAGTTAAGGGGGCAAGTCCCACCCAGCATCATCTGCAAGCCAGCGACAGGAAAGCCTGTGGTGAGTCAGCCACTCTTCGGGGACATGAGATGCACAGGAGCAGCAGTGGACCAGCAAACTGAACCCTCTCTGTAGGGAAAAACAATAAACGAGCAATGCAATGAATTTCAGAAGAAGGGTTCTGAGACTGCTACAGAGAATCTCTGTCACTGTCTGGCTTGGACTTCCAAAAAGCGCATAATGTCCAATCTGAGAGGATTTAGGGGGGCACCATGATAAATAAGTTCTGGGAAGCATTTAACAGGTGCTAGGATGGCTTCTCCTATTAAATGGAAACTCTGTTAGGAACAAGTTTGCAATTATTCTGATTTATTGTGATCTAACTCTTGCTCTCAGGAGTGGGTTAAGGAAGAGCACTGGGAACACTAGTGTTTGTTATTTAATGTGTATATTTACACACACACACACACACACACACGCACACACACACACCTAGCTGGTTTAGTCTGTCTCATATCCTACCATTGATTTGAAAGCTAGCTAGCTCCGTAAGGGATATGACAATCGTAGTGATGACCATTTTGTGCACATCTATCTCTGGACTCTCTTGTCCTGGGATCTTCTAGCAGACACAGGGAGGTCTCCTTTGCTCACATCCTTTGATCTTTATCTGTGTTGCGGGGCAGGGGAGCAGCCTCTAGCAAGAGTACATTGACAGGAATCCACTGAGTCAGCATAAACTAGAGTTTTCTATTTGAAGAGAGTTTAGGAAAAGAAACACTCACACACTCTCTTGATGGTTTCCTTTTTTATTCTCTATTCTCTCATGTTCTGTTCTTTCTCTACTGTATACTGTTTTTCTACAGCTTATCCACTCCAGCAAAGTTTTTCAGGAATTACAATGTGGTTACCTTCTGCTTTTCAACTGAATGATTACAAGGAATGAAAATTAAACAGTAAGGAACAGCATGTTTTCCATGTCCCTTGCATGATTAAACACTTACATATACAGGTGAAAAACAAATTATTCCAAGAACCCATGTATATTCCTACCCAAGCAACTTGTCGATTAATATGTGGGCAAGCAAGGTGTTCTTGTCAGGTCTTTTACTGGCAGGCTGTATTTTGCAGAGAATTTTTTTCTTTTTTTACAAAGAATGGACCAATTACTTTATTACCTATCTTGAAAGGTAATGTTATAAGGAATCACAAAGGAATAACAAACTTAAGCTTTTATATATGAAAAAGAAGTATATATGAAAAAAAAGATTAAAAGTCAGCCTCACTTTTAATCTTTAGGGTATGTACCCAGTCATCAATAGTTTTTTATATCAGGAGATTGAGGGCAAAATGGGCATAAGGAATTAATCATCTCCTTTGGTCGTCAACCAATTCTAGCAAGGAAGGTATATCAGCCAATGATAATCGGACTGCTTTATTCTTGTTCCCTTACCTTCGAGAGTTCCACATTCAGCTATGTGCCTCTCTAAAACTTTAGATTATCTTCTTGGGTTCTTAACCTCAAAGCTATTTAACAAAAACATCTTAGTCTAACTTTATTTTCAAAGCTTTGTTGAAGCTATGATGCACTCTGAAACCTGTGGCCATCTCTCAACAATAAGGTTAAAACATTTTAAACTGGGCTACTGAGACTCAATTGTTAATCTTTAACTTGAGCTACAATCTATACAGCTCCCTAGGTGAAACTCATGGGCCCTGACTGTGAAATGTATGCTTGTATTTATTTTTATTCATCCAAAACTCTGTATAGGCTATCATTAATATTATCAATTTAGACGGTACAGCTTATGGAGAGGTCTTCTTCTTGGCAACTCATAGGTAAAAATGCCCAGTTGAACGGGATGTAAATACTATATTACAGGCAGTGAAGATCTCCCCATGTCTAGTCACACTCTGCTAGACACGGGAGAAAGAGAGCTGCAGCAAACATGTAAAGGCACAGCAGAGGCAAAAAGTATTCCGGGGTCTGCAGTCCTGTGGCCTTGCCTAAACGGAGTTTCCTTCTGGTGGGCTGACACCTGGAACTTCAGTTGCCACCCATGGCTCCTCTGGCACGGCCAACGGCTGACCCGGGAGTTCTCTTTTTTCCATCTCATGCATATTTGTATTCAGTAACAAAATCCAACTTTTATTGGGGTGACTAATCCAGAGGCTTCTCACCAAAGGACATTCGTTTTCTGTTCATGCTAGGACTTGTTAAATGGTGTAGATTGTGCAGCAAAGTCTTACAAGTTTGTCCAACTTATGACGTGGGTGTGCAGCCAAGGACAACCATAAAACTGTAACCCAAAACTGTCACAAGTTAACTTGAAAATTATGAGTTGTTTTTATTTTATTTTGTGACAAGATTGCTCTGTTCTCGAGCATGAACTCTGTAGGTGGCTCTGTCCTGTTACAGTGTCAACAGTTAGACAGGACTTTGCCAGCTGCTGCTTTATCGCTTCCCTCTGAGAAGGAAAAACGTTCTAATGCCGATTTTATGTATATGAGCTGATGTTTCCTCTCTCGAAGTACACACAATCTTTGCCCTTTGTGTTCTTGTTTTAAAATTATTGTATTAGTTGCTGTGGTGGTTTGACTAGCTATGGCCCCCATAGACTCATGTGTTTGGATGCTAGGCCTATAGGGAGTGGTACTGTTAGGATGTGCGCCTAGTTGGAGGAAATGTGTCACTGTGGGGGTGGGCTTTGAGGTCTCCTATGCTCAAGCTATGTCCAGTGCCTCACACAGTCTCCGTCTGCTGCCTGTAGATCAAGATGTAGAACTCTCAGCTCCTTCTCCAGCACCATGTCTGTCTGCACACTGCCATGTTCTGCCATGATGATAATGGACTAAACCCCTGAAACTGTAAGCCAGCCCCAATTAGAAGTTTTTCATTGTTGCCATGGTCATGGTGTCTCTTCACAGCGATAGAAACCCTAACTAAGACAGTTACTGTCTTTTTTTTTTTTCAAACTTCACGTAAGCTAGAGTTATATGAAAAAAAAGAGACTCAGTTGAAAAAAATTGCCTCAGTCAGATTAGCCTGTAGGAAAGTATGGAGGGCATTTTCTTGATTGATGTGTGATAGAGTTGTGCCTTCCCTGGGCAAGTGGTCCCGGGTTGTATAAGAAAGCCCACCGAGTAAGCCATGGTGAACAAGTCAGGAAGAAGCATTCCTTCATGGGTTCTGTTTCTTGCCTCCAAATTCCTGCCTTGAGCTCCTGCTCTGACTTCCCTTGATGATGATCTATAATCTTCTGGGGGAAACAAACCTTTTCTCCAACTTGAGTTTGGTTTTGGTATTTATCACAGCAATAGAAATCAAAGTAAGACAGTTGCTTTCTGTGGCTGTAATGAACACCACGGCCAAGGAGACCGAAGGGACAGAGTTGATTTTGGCTTATGGTTCCCAAGGGATAGACACTGTGGTGGAGAAGCATAACACAAGTGACATGGCTGTCCCTCCCCAGAATCCGTAAGTAGCTAATGATTCAGCAGGGAGGGATAGGGCCACATGAGTCCCATGCCAGTCTGTGATTGCTATTGATAGGCTCAGTTTGTGAAGGCCCGGTATAGGCAACCTCAGAGGGTTTGTAAGATTATTGTAAGACTGCAGTCTTTGGGTCAGGCCCTGGAGACCACATTTGATAGCTCTTTCCCTCTTTCTGCTCCCTCCTTGGGGATCTTCCCTGAGCCTCAGAGGGAACAACCATCACTTGTTCTAGGGACCTCGGCTAGCCGCGATTCTCAGCATTCCCCACTGTCGAAGGCATAGAGAAGCTTCCCTGATCATGGCAGAGCATAGCATCTGTCTGTAGTGTAAACATACATCCCCGACGCTCTTACATTTCACAGTGGGGTGTATTCATTATATTGCTGTGCGGGATGCTTGGTAGAGCGTTTCAGTTTGAAAACCAATATTTTATTTTCTGACAATTTGCTTATTTTCTCATGTTCTTTCGACTCCCACATTGGATGTTGGACTTTCTAGTCTTCTACTTTCCTGTCATGTTTTCCATATACGTATATTTTACCTAACTTTTTCTCCAACTTTACCTCATGGCCTTTCGACTGAGATCTGTACTTCTTCCATCAGATTTTAATTTTCAAAGTATTTGGTATGTCTGGTTGTTTTCTGTGTGAGGTCCTAGCCTCTCAAACTCTTCCTCTTCTTCTAACATTATTAAATCGTACTTTGATTTCACAAATGGATTCATTTTCTGAAAACTTAGCAATTTTATTAAAAGGTAATATTTTCAGAGCTTTTTCTTGTTTACACTTTGCATTTTATTTCATCTTTTATTTTACTCCCTAGCTTTTGTATTAGATGGATGTCCTGGTTTTCTGATCATAGTTTACATTTCTGCTCATTGTTAAAAGTGAGAGACAAGGCTGGAGAGATGGCTCAGTGGCTAAGAACACTTACCACTCTTACAGAGGAATTGGGTTTGGTTCCCAGTACATACTGTGGGTAGCCTGCATCCAGTGACCTCTCCTTACCTGTGCAAGCATTCCTATTCATTTATACATACTCAGGCAAAGACATGCAACACTATACATAATTTTTAAAAAGTCATTTTAAAATAACTGTAAGTGGGAGATGTTTAGCTGACCAGGAAGGCTGAGATTCTTGGTAAAGGCTTTGGACTTCAAGCTTCTTTACGTGAACTAGGCAAACTGATGCATGAGAACTGCAAGTCAACGCTGCCATTAGGTTCATATGAGGAGAGCCCAGCTTTAGCGCGCCCTGCTGTGGCCCTTTCCAGCTAAGCCCTGCTTCCTGGAGTATGTCGGTGCTGAGGGAAAGGCTTCACATGTTATTACTTTTCTTGACAATGCTTTACGGTCTCACAGTTCTTGGTGGCCCTATGTCTGTTCTTTGGATGTTTGCAGGCCTTTTTCTCTAATACAGTCCTGAAGAGACAGTACATAGTGTGGCTGCAACCAAGCCCTGTTGTAGGGAACTGTTTGCATGGACTTTGGAGAGTTCTGAGGTGTCATCTGTTTATCCCCATGTTTAGGGTCTTAGTGTTCTGGGTGGAAAGAGGAGTCTCTACCTTTGAGTCACAGGCACTGTGCCTCATTCCAGTATGCCATAGGTCCCAAGAGGTCTATTTACAAAGTAGGAAAGGGACGCCTACTCTCAATTTTGGAACTTTATGTTAATACTGTGCCTGGGAGGAACATGAAATTCAAGTGTACCCTTGTCGCCTTGGACCTTAACAGATGTTGGGGGTGGGCCTGCCGCCATGTTAACACATTGCCCCGTGGGTTTGTCAGATTTCAAAGGAGTCTTTCCTCATGCCAAGACTGTAGATTCCTTGATGCCAGATTTTGGCAAGTTCCGTGAGGGAATGAAGTTCCAGGCCATTATACTCTGGAAATTGCCAGTTATTCTCCATCTTCTGTGCCTAGCAGGACAGGTACAGGGATCTAGTTACTCAACACCAAACACTCTGCCTTCAGATGCCCTATTCCCCCCAGTTTCTCACGTTTCTGGGGTGCTTAGAGCAAGCCCATGAAGCTTGCAGTATAAAGTGTGTTGCTTCCTTTATTTCCTCTTTCCTTCTCTTCCTTTGCTTCTCCTGTTCTTTCTCCTCCCCTCCCCTCCCCTCCCATCCCTTCCCCTCCCCTCCTCTCCCTCTCCCTCCCTGCCCTTTTTCAGAGTGAATTCTAAACTTCTTGGAGCTGAGAGCGTTTTTTAGATGTGCCAGTGCTCGCACTGGGTTTCATTATGATGTAATGCTTTAGGGTCTCTTGATACAGAGAATCTTTTTATAAGATGCTGAAATTTGGAGGCCCAAAGCATTCATGTGTGTTTCTTTCATTTCAAATATTTTCAGATAAAGCCAAAGGCAAGCACGGAAAGTGTCAAATGCCCAGGAGGCAGGAGAAGCTTGTTGTTGTATATGCTGTTTTCCTCTCTGATGTGGGCTTCCGGCAAAAATTGACGTTCTTTCTCTGTTTTCCACTGTGATTTTTATTCTCTTTGATTTTTTTTTTTAGAAATTGTTAGGAGATTTTATTTACATAATGAAAACTAATGGAAGATGAAAGACAACAAGATAAAAATAAGAATTAAACTCAGAAGATACAGCTAAATATATGGAAATATGCAAAAAAAATTAAAAATTCTTTCATCGGGAAATTTTCCCATAATTAAGTCACAGTAACTTATCAACACTTTATTTAGAATCTAAAAATCATGGGTTGATTGGGTTAGATCCAGCTACTTATAAAAAAAAATCTTCAATTCCTGATTGTGTTCAACTAGAATTCCTGTTTAAATTTACTTACAGGTGCATTCTGTCTGTGGGTGAGGATGCAAGATATGCCTGGGATCCCACCCTTGCATATTCCTGCATATTTCCAATGTTTTGTATCTGCTGAACACTTTTAGGGATAGACTCTGATGTACTCTGACTCAATCACCAACTTTTGGTCCATTTCTTGTTTCCATATTCTCCTTGCTAATACTGTATCCTTTTTCATTTTAAAAAAATGAAATTTGATGTAGGAGGGTCCTTCTGTATTTCTGTTGATTTCATTGGTTGAATAAAGAGACTGCCTTGGCTTTTTGATAGGGCAGCCCTTAGGTGGGCAGAGTAGATAGAATTGAATTCTGGGATAGGGAAGGCTCAGAGAGCCGCCATGAAGCTGCCAGGGTCAGACATGCTGAATCTTCCCGGTAAGCCCACTACCTTGTGGTGACTTACAGACTATTAAAAATGGGTTGAAATAAGATGTGAGAATTAGCCAATAGAGGCTAGAACTAATGGCTGAGCAGTGTGTTAAATGAATCCAGTTTGTGTGTAATTATTCCGGATATAATCTAGCCAGGGCCAAAAGCAGGCCCATGGCCAGGAGCTGGGCACCAGGAACACAGCCCGCACCTCATTACTACAGAAATTTTACTATAATTCAGTAACATTTTTGAGTCAAAGAAGTAAATGTGCTAAACCTATCATTTTACTTAAGAAGGCAGGTTTTTTTTCTTAGTTGGAAACCGCAAATTTTAACAAATATATATCCCATTATGTAGAGTCAGTATTCGGCGGTGCTTATTGAAGGCACAGTATCTAAAAGGATCGGAAGATGAATCAAGGCAGTTGCAGGGACACTAAAGCTCAGGGTAGAAACATTCTTTCCGCCGTTCTTAACTAAAATGGTGGAACTTTGACATGAAGTTTGGCAGCTGGTTATCAACAATGCAAAAAAAAGGTGTCAATTTCCCACAAGTTTCTGGTTTCTTCTCACCAGATAAGTCCCGAATCAAGGTGACCTTGACATTTTTGCGGTACAGTTATTTTTTTTCCCATTTGTAGAAAGAGTGGAAATGACTTTGAACTAAACAGAGTTATAACCATGACGCTATTGACACTAGCTGACCCTTGTAGTGTAATGACACCATTTTCTCATGGAAGGTGCCCAGAGGTAGTGAAGGGGAACCAACAGTGATGGTTCAATGATTCAGTTTTAAATAGGGCATGAAATTTCATCTTCACAAAATTCTGCAAACACCTTTTGTAAACACAGCAGTTTTCAAATCAAGGCTATAGGGGAATCGAGTTGATAGCAAGAGCGAAGAGCTAAGCAGAGCAGTTCTCAAGTCCAAAACAGTGTGGGGAGTAGAGGCCATGGGTGAATGGCTGTGGACACTTCCTCCTGCATGCTGACAGCTACCTTCCGAGAGTCCACGTGACGCTGAGTGGAACCATGCAGCGAAGTGGCGAGAGAGGTTGTCTTTTTTCTTCTCCAACAGCTAAGTATTCCTTAGTCAAATGCAGTTACTTTCAGTCACCTACTTCAGGAGAAGGCAAAAGCCGCCGATTAGACATGCAGTGGAGATGAGCTGCATGTCTTGGGAAAACAGCTTGTCTGGTTGGTCCTGGTGGATCCTCAGTCATGTCTAACTCTAGTTTAAAATGCCTGTAGTTAGGGTACGTTGGTTTGTTTTTATTCAGACAAGAGTTACTCCAGGTATGGATAATTGAAGGAGATGAGAGGTATCAGAAAGAGTATTCTTAATTTCTATCCCCAAATTTAAGAAGATAGGTAATTATTGATTGAATTTTACTTCTCCACATTTGAAATTAAGAGGAAGTAGTTTGCATATTAGCAAGGTTTCCATGTAAACTGCCTAAATCCTAGCTATATTCACTTTCCACAACTTTTGACTTACTTCTATGCCTAGGCCAAAACTTTTAGCTTTCCTTGACCTTCTTCAACTATTAAAATATCATTTAGCTCTTAGCTTGGTGGGTCACCATAGTCAAATTCATCTGATAGTATAGCTGACAGCAGGACAGAAGAGAGCACCAGATCTCATTATAGATGGTTGTGAGTCACCATGTGGTGGCTGGGAATTGAACTCAGGGCCTCTGGAAGAGCAGCCAGTGCTCTTAACCGCTGAGCCATCTCTCCAGCCCAAAGCTTCATCCTTGATGTGAGAGAATTCATACACACCCACAGGCTCACATAGTCCAGCAAGGTGATGGATGCTTCAAAGATTGATATATGCAGGACTTGAGGAACCTGCAGGAAAGAAGAAGAGGTATTGATCTGTTCTCCCTAGTGGAAATCAATCCAGGGAATAATGTTGAGGAAGGGACTACTTATTTTTCTTGATATCATCCCTGCTTTTCCAGATAAAAGATCAAAGAAGCTTCATGTGGTTCAGAGAATACCCTTAGTATAAATTATGTCATAGTTACTATTTATTTATCCCTTTACTACTTTGAGAGTTATTCAAGACATTTTTATGTTTAAATGTATATTATCCTGCTATATAAAAACCTTTAATATTTTATAGCCCCTATCTTTGTAATTTCATTTGATGATGACTGTGGTGCTCGTTCTTTTCAAGCCTTCATGGATTAAATTTAGTTTAAAGACTTTGGTTTATAAACTACTTATCTTCAAGAATCCTGTCTTCCTACATCCCCATGCTTATTCCCTCCTCCTCTCCTTCCTCCTTCAGGTTTAGATATTTAGTTCTGCTGTTTCCCATCAGGCAGCAGCAGTGGTTAAATAGCTTCAGTTATAGAAATAGCAAGCTATTGCAATGTGCCAAAAGGCGAGGCTAGTGTGTTCAGGTGGGGAAAGGGCAAGTGTCCAGAACCCTGAATGATTGATGGCTTCCCCAGGCTATGCCTTCATGCTGTCCACTGCAAATGTGGGTGTTCATTATCAATGAGCAGCTGCCCATTTCTGCACTCCTATTATCACAGCGATATTAGATATTATACTTCATATCAGGGCCACAGAGGCAAAAGCCCGGTGGCGGGGACAACATGAGTTAACCAAAGTAAATATATGACACCTGCTGAGAAGCAGAAGCTCCCTGAGGCCACCGAGGAGCTTTATAGAGCATACACTTGCTTCTGTTCATGGTTGTATCCAGATTCCCATAATGTCTGTAAGATTTCTTTTTACCCTTGAGAAACACGTTTAAGTCAGTCTAAAGATCAGATATGTTATTTTAGATTTTCTCTATTCTTCGTCCCTCAGCCATCCCTCTGGGTATTCTCGTGGTTCGTGGAGACTGTGATTTGGAGACCTGCCGTATGTACATAGACCGCCTACAGGAGGTGAGTTGATTTATCTTGTTATTTATTCTCTTTAGCTGGTCCCTTACATAAGAAATTACCAGCTGTATTCGTATGTGCATATATGTATGTGTGTGTGTGTGTGTGTGTGTGTGTGTGTGTGTGTGTGTGTATTTCTAAACTGATGCATAAGAAGAGGAAATGCGTTTGTGGCCTTGTCCTTTAAGCATCCACCCTCCCAGCTCTACTGTTTGTTCCTCTGCTGGCTGCTGTGGAAGAGGACCTACTGGGTTACCTACAAGTGCTGACCCCCTGGTGTGCCCCATGGCTACACTGTAGCTTGGAAATTCCGCCTACTTGCCTGGTTACATAGCTGTGTATTTTTAGCTATTCAGAATTTCAAAAGAACTAATAAATAATGAAAGAGCCTAGAGTTTTGGGGCTACTTGATGTTTTGTGTCCAGCATAGACTTCTGTCAGAGACAGCTAGATTTTGTTTTTTTTTTAAATGAAACTTCTTCCACAGGAAAGAGTAGCTTCTTGTTCATGGAAATATATCAGAACCAAATGAATTATTTTCTGACTTGTGAATTTTCCCTGAATGTGGCCTTGCCACCGAAAAACGGGAAAGAGGCAATTTCATATATGACCTTCTCATGAGTTTGACCTGAGCCAGGAAAGTCAAGAGACCCAAACTCATCATTGCAATTACCGGTGGTTGTTTTGGCAAAACTGTGTATTTATGTGGGTATAGCAGGTGGGGGCAGGCAGCTCTCTCCATCCCAGGAGTGGCGGAAACATAAACATCTCTCTCCATCATGGCTTCCAGATGAAGGACTCCCATTCACATTACAGTTTCTTTCTTCAAATGGTGCTGGTTGAAAGGTTGAAACCAATAGCTGATTTGAAGAGTTCTCCCAGAGGAATAACCCTGTTCCATTCAGCACATAATGACCAAATGAGCATAAATTAATTATAAGTAAAGCTGGTGTGTAGTTTTTAAATCCTGTTACTAGTGGCCACTCATCTTTGTACATTTTATTACATCTCACTCTAAATGAATTTAGGTAGGAAGCATATGCTGATGTCTCTAAAAATTAATTTTATCCTTGTAATTCTTAAGAGTATAGATAGGATTATGAGCCAAAAGATATCTAGGGATAAATGGCAAAATTTGAATGCCAGCATGAATGAGAAAATCAATACATTTTGTAGTTGTGGCTTGTTTAGCGATTTTTAGTGTAGGTGACTACTTAAAGAATAAAACATCTGTGAACTTTTTAGCATACAGTTTCGGTCCTAATCTAAATTTAAAGAACCCATAGTATCTCAGTTTTCAAAATAAATGCTCCATTTTACCATTTTACTGTGAAATGTTATACATTAAGCCTTAGTTAAAAAAAAAACCAAGAGGGGGAATTTATAGACTGGGGAGTTGACTCAGTAGTTAAGAACCTTGCTGCTCTTCCAAAGGACCATATTCAGATCCCAGCATCCATGTTGTATGGCTCCCAACCACTTATAGTGTCAGGTCCAAGAGATCTGATATCCTCTCTAGTTTTCACAAGCACACACATACAAGCACATACACATAAACATGAATAAAATAAAAATTTCAAAAGTGACTCATAACCTATATTACATCTTTTCATTAAAAAATTTAATACTAAAGTAATGCAGCATTACTCCACAGCGGCAAAATACATGGCTAATTAGTTGGCTTTGGTGAGAAACATCAGCTTAATCAAGATATTGGCATGCTTATCACACTTAATATTCAACTCAAAGCAGATTTAGGAGGAAGACAAAACCAATCTCAATAAGTAAAGAGAAGTTTTAAAGGTGGCTTGGGCACAGAGCCAGGTGACAGACCCTTGGGGAAGCAGGTGTGAGGACAGAGGTGCCCAGGACTGCCGGCGTCTGTACAAAGCATCAGCATGCTGGTTAGCAAGGAGGCCTGAGGCTTGTGGCAGTGGTGACGACTTAGCTATGAAACTCTGTAAAAGGGGTCTGGCTTCAGAATCTGCTGGCCAAAGCCCATTTCCTTTCACTTGCACTTCGTGATGACGTGGCCGTGGCCAGTGCTTGCTTTTTCCTGGCTGAGGTTTATGAAAACTCCTGTTTGCCAAGCATCTTGTAAGTATGTGGTAAAGTACATTTGGTGCAAGATAAGCTGTAGGCATTTAAGGTTGCCCATGAAGATTTCTCTGCAAGCCAGAGAGTTAGGATACAAGTGAAGTCAGCTTCCCATTTATGCTGATAAAACTGTCAGTTGGACATCACTAACCAATGAATACCCTAAGATATAACACAAAGTGATCTGTCTTCTCATTACCCAAGTTAGTATGCTTTTATTGTTTCTGGCACGAACTTCGTGGGCCAACTTTGATAAATTAGGAAACTTTTCAGATAAGCATGGTGACATTAAATTGGGAGTTCAGTTGGTGGGAGTATGGGATAGCTGTTCAAGCTAACTAGAAGGTATAAATTTTCTCCCCCTCATTTTTTTTTTTTTCATTAGGACTTGCAGTCAGTTTCTTCTGGGTCACAGAGAGTTCATTACCAGGTAACTCGTAATTGCTTCTACTTGTTTCTTTTCTTTTCCCACACAGTCGAGTTCCCTCTCTCATTGCATGTGCACTTTAGAGTCCACATATTACCCGGAGATCGGCTTAATCCATAAAGAGCCCCGTGATGTTGGTATTCTGATTATTATGCATTTTCCTGATCTTATACTGTTGTAGTCTAGTGCATATCCAAACTGTAGACATTCCCTCCGATAATTTGGAAAAAATTATGATAAAAAGTGAAGTGCTTTTAGTAACATATATCTTACATATAACTACAGAAATCTCAACTCAAGCTAGTTTAGCAAAGAAAGTACATATTGAGTCTCATAAGCACAACGCTAGATCAAGTGGATTTTACGTATCAATCAATCAGGGTTTGTGCTCCATTTTCTTGCCCATATTTCTGATTTGCTCTTTTTCTAACAATTTTATCCCTGGGCTAGAGACTATAGTGGTCCCAGGTGGTTTCTCTCAAGCCCAGAGAAGAGATGATCTGCTTGCTATAGTTCTGACCCGAAGTTCAATGCATGTAACAGGCTTCTCCCATGCTTGTCTGCTGCATGGAACCCGACAGACCACTCTTCGGGCTCTTATCTTCCCCACGAGGAGAACGTCCAGTTCTCTTCAGCCCACATGCAGTCTCTTTCCCGCTCTCTGGCCTTCCTGTGCTGCCCACATCTGCTTATTCACCGTTTTACAGTTCTCTCCAGCTGCACCCCCATCTTAGAAATCATTGGTGCTTCCATGCTAGGAGGGCTGTATGGAAGTCATAACGTTCCAACAACTTCTCCAAATAAAATCTCTCTTGGTAATTTTATGTCTCCATAAGACAGGAGACTTAAATGTTGACTTGGGGGGCTGGAGAGATGGCTCAGCGGTTAAGAGCATTGCCTGCTCTTCCAAAGGTCCTGAGTTCAATTCCCAGCAACCACATGGTGGCTCACAACCATCTGTAATGAGATCTGGTGCCCTCTTCTGGCCTTCAGGCATAAATGCAGACAGAATACTGTCTAAATAAATAAATATTTTTTTTAAAAAAAAATGTTGACTTGGTCACATAATGAGAACACGCCGTGAGAAACACATTTAATTGTGAGGTGACCACAGAGTGCACTGCACATACACAATAGTGTGGCACCAGTGACACCAGGAGATACAATTCCCGGGACCACCATGTGTATACAGTCCTTTGCTGACCATTGTCATGCCATGCTGTGGTTGTGCAAGCCCTCGTTTAGCTCACTTGGGTTTAAGTTTATTTCTCTGTACTCAAAAAATTCTAGTATACTATCTTTTTATAAGAACAGTAATGAGTACAGTCTAAAGAAGACCTTGAAATTTGTGGCCTGAGTAGCAGTCTTTCCCTTTTGAGATCTACACCCTCAGTAAAGGCAGCACTTTTATTTTTAGTCTCCGGCAGGGGTGGCCTTAGTTGTTTTGCTCCTGTGTTTATGTCTCACACATGTTCTACTATTCCAGAATATTCAGTCACATCTGGGCTGTGACTGAAAGCGACGTCACTTAAGGTGACACTAAGATAATAAACCAGTGACTCACTCTAGGATGATTTATATCAACATTTTAAGGGAAAATTTATCAGCTTTTATAGGCTGGAGCTGGTAGCTAACAGTTGGTATCAGAAATTACACTGGAGAAATATCTCTTGTTTTAACAAAGGTTTGTACTTTTTCCTCTTGGAAATTTTGAACTTTTACAATTTGGCTAAAGTACTTTAAGCACTGATACATGAGTTTATAAAACTTATGAGATGATACACTAACCTACCGTGTAGACTATTGTCATTTCCATGTAAGAGTGTTTAACATGTTTGGTTTTTTTTTTTTGTGTGTGTATCTTTCTTTCATATTATTTTATTTTTCATTCAAAAATTTACACTTCCTCCCCTTCTCCCAGTCCCCTCCCGCTGCCCCACTACCCCTACTCCCTCCCCCTGCTTCCTTAAGAGGGGGCAGGATACCCTGCCCTGTGGGAAGTCCAAGGCCCTCTCCCATCCATCCCAGCCTAGGAAGGAGTGCAGCCAAATA
>JAQHUG010000200.1:1560204-1573744 GCA_028555095.1 Dicrostonyx torquatus
CTCAGTACAGGAGAAAATCTGTTCCTGGGCTAAGGACCCCTTTGGATTGCTGTCCTCAGCACAGGAACAGGGACTCCTGGTGGGCCAAGGACCCCACAGAGGAAAGGGCGAACTTGCGGGGGGGCAGGGTTGTGTGGAATAAAGTAGCCCCTGCAGCAGGGGCTAGAGGTGCCTGCACTCCCTTCTGGGGACCTTCTGGCAGGGATTGCACACACACTCACCCCTATGGATAGTTGACCTCAGCACAGAAACAGGGACTCCTGGTGGGCCAAGAACTCCACAGAGGAAAGGGTGAACTTGCGGGGGGTGGGTGGCAGGGTCATGTGGAACCAAGAGGCCCCTGCAGCAGGGGCTGGTGGTGCTCGCCCAACGGGATTTTTTTTTTAACCATAATTTCTTTATGTCACTTAGTGGCCGCATGGATTAGGAGATGAATCCTTATAGAATATGATATGGATATTTGTCTCATTTACTGTTAAGTAGTAACAATATGGGAAAATGATGATGAATTTTTTTCGGAAGTATTTTTGTACTTTTTGATGAGTTACAGTCAACTCAAACTCTGGTGTTAGCACTGCCATGATATAAATGTCACATCAAAAGCTTTTGTGCGTTAAGTGTGGAGAATAACAAGGATGGTGATGAAGGATGCATATCATGGCATCACCAACCTCCCCCATATCATGCTGAAATGTCAGCAACCTTTGGGTAATAAAGAAACCAGGATCTCTCTCCTTATCATACACGTGTGTGTGTGTGTGTGTGTGTGTGTGTACATACGCGCATTTGTGTGAATGAGAAAGAGAGAGACACACACAGAGAGAGAGACATGCAGAGAGAGAATTTTCTAGAATTACCCTAGCACAAACAGGGGTCTCCCAGCAGTAATGGTGAGCAAGTGAAGGCAAGAGGCTGCAAGAAATAAACTTCCACATTTTATTGAGATTATCAGGGGAGGAATGTGTTAGAAGGATGATGAATAAATACTTCTGCTTTTGACCCCACTGGTCTTGATGAATCTGGAAGACTCCACGAGGTTTGGTGAGCAATAGCAAGTTAGAAATATGAATAGTAAAAAGTCCACTCAAAATCCCCAGGTCAGATATCAAAAGTGTTGAAATCCTGAGCAAATGCACGGTGCTTAGAACTGCTGGGTTGGAGGAGAGCATGTAGAGCTAGCCTAGATACTGCTGGTGCTTAGAACTGCTGGGTTGGAGCAGATCATGTAGAGCTAGCCTAGATACTTAAGAGGTTTTGCTGGCATTCTGTATGTCCTCGACAGCCACAAGAGAGCACAAGTGGGGAGAACCATGAATCCGACCCTCGCAGCAGAGTGCTCGGTGAGGAGAAGGTGGTATCCAACAGCCAAACACAGACTGCTTGGAAGAGTGAGGATTAGAGAACAGTGCCAGGTGCCCTTGAGCTGTTTGCCGACTTCTGCATCTTCCCACAGGCAGAGATGTTGGTGCCACTCTTTTTTTTTATGTAGAACATGACAGAACCACCCGATGGGAAGTTTAATACTAACCTTTGTTTCCTAACCCAGAAACTGTAACATCAGGATATCTGGACTGTCTCAGTGGAGGTGGTGATGTAGGAGAATAAGCTTTAGGAAACAGGGTAACAAAATGTCTTAAATACTTTCTAATGAATTTTATTATGTACGACAGGGAGAATGAATAAACATCGGTAAGTTAGAGCAAGTTGGCAGATTCCTGGCAGCCCGCTGATTGCTAGATGGGGTTTAGTTAACTGTTTTTTGTTTTTGTTTTTTTAATTCAGAAAAGCAAAAACAAAAAACAAAACAAAACAAAAAAAACCCTCAGAGATGTGCATGTGCCCAAGATGCCCCGTTAGCGAACCACATGGCAGCTCCTGCAGCCTACGTGTCTCCATTTCCTTGCTTTCGTGTTTTCCTTTTCCAAAGCTATAACTGCCAGCAAAGCACGAGGGCTCAGAAATGACACCTTGTATTAACCTAACAAGGCAGCATGGGCCCTACGAGAATGTGCCGGCTGTTTATAATCAGCCAAAAGTTCCAGCACACACATCTGTGTTGCCAAAATGTAAAAGCCCTTTCACACTAATGGCATCTGGTGTAATTTCTAACTGCCAAATAGACGGTGGGTAGGTTCGTGTCGTCTTTAGATTGGCAAATAAACTGGAATTTATAAATAAATTAGACTTTATTTGATAAACAATGCTTCCTGAGGCCATCTGCCATAAGATAGCTGTTTTTTCTCTCTTTTCAGAATTACTGTCCATTTAAACCCCAAAATATTGAAGCGAAGAGGGAATAGATTGTTTTGGTGTAAGCGGAAACCAGTTTGCAAGTTAGAATTCATTTATCTTAGCCCAGAGAAAAGGCAGAGCTTGGGAAGGAACTTCTGCAGGAAGTTTGTTTTCCTTTCTTGTCCATGTATAACTACCTGAATGTATGTCTATGGACCAGGTATGTGCACTGATGATTCAACTATTGTCATGATTCTTAACGAAGGATGATTTCTGGTCCCAATATAAGGCATCTGGAGATGCCTGTAGGTATTTATTGGAATCTATTCAGTGGAAGCCAATGGCATCGCTAAATATATATGAATATAACACAGCGAAGTCTCATACAGCAAAGTATTATCTATCCACAAATGTAAGTAGCATAGAGCCCAAGAATCTCTGAGTCATTGTATTTTGTTTGAGACACGATAAGGGTTTGTGGGAGGTGTGAAGTCTAGGTGAGGAAAGTAGAAGAAGAAAGAACAAACTGGCAGAAAGTACAGCCAGAAAGAATAAAGTCAGCTGTAACTGTGGCCAGGTATGTTAAAGGAAGCCAAGGGTACTCACGGTTTAATAGGCATTATTATGTGTGCCCTAAGTCTCAACACTTCTTCAAGAAGACCTTGGTGGATCCTTGAATATTATCAATTTCACTTGACAAATTTTAGCGATTATAGCATTCAATAGTAAGTACAAAATGGATTTATCCAGGTAATTCCTTTATTTAAGAATCAACTAACTTAAAAGAAAATTATGAAAAGTTCAGGAAAACAGGTGGAACTGGGAAACATATTAAGTAAGATCGCCCATGCTCAGACAGACAAGTACTGTTTGTTCTTCCTCACATGTAGATCTTAATTTCTAATTGCTAAATCAGTGTTCCTGGGCAGGAGTAAATATGGGTAAAGGCCAGGAAACTGGAAATGGGTGTGGGGGGAATTCTAAGGGAGAAGGAAGTGGAGGAAACAATAGAACAAAGTGGAACAAAATAGGACACTGAGACCCTAAGGGTACAGTGGGGAATAGGAGAATCGGGAGATGAGGCAGGAGAGGGGCTAGGAGATCAACCAAAATAAAATATGCATGAACTGTCATCTAGAAACCAGTTACTTTTAAGTTAATTTTAAATAAAGATATAAAATTAAAATATTTTCAAAGAGAAAAAGTGAATGTCTAGATGTACAGAGAGTAACGAGTGGGTGGGTAAGAGATGTTTAAGAGAAAGGTGATCTTGGACTGGGCCTTATTAAATGAGGCAGTGATTCCCAGCTCAGATGACTTCTGTTCAGTTTTTCTGAAAGACAAATCTCCTTCACACTGGAGGTATAGTTAAATGCTAGGTGACTATTGCCTAATTGGATAACCTACTGGAGTGTATAACAGGGATGCTGTGTGCATTAGTTATGCATAATTGAATATAAATTAAGAGCAGTTTTTGCATATGCTTGCCAAGTGGTAGTCCAGAGAAGAACTATATTAATTATATCTAATTTATTCTAGGTGGCTTTCAGAAACACATGAACACACATGCTTTTCTATGACATTAAATCATGCCTGAGAACTAATACCTAGCTCAAGAGAATTGCTTTTTCTCTTCTTTATCTTTAATTTTGCTCGAATTGGAGTCATTGTCCACATTGCATGGGTGGATAGCCCTAAATCCAAGATTCCTCTCTGCCAGGCACTTGGTGAGGTATTTACCTGATGGAAATGCATTGCCCACAATGGGCTGATCATGAGAGTTGCATTAAGCCAACTCTCATGCAGTTTGTTCAGGGTTCTTCCTCTCCTAACATTACTGTCACTCACACATATTCCGATGATCTTGTCTGAGAAGAAGAGAAGACGTGTACATTTAAAGACGCAAAACAATCTTACACCAGTTTGATTAAAAAAGGGTATTTTATTGGAGGGGATAAAACTTACAGATCAGTGTCCCAAACCACAGTCCTCTGGTCACAACAGGAAACAGAGTCTAGCAGTCAGAATGGAAGCTGGAAGCAAGAGAGAGAGAGAGAGAGAGAGCAGAGAGCTGCCGCCACTTTTTAAAAACGAAACCACGCCCCAGTGGGCTGGTATCTCAAAAGCCATTGGCTGAAGGCAGAGAGAGAGCTCCCGCAGCATACATTTACTAAAAACATCCAATTCAGGACATTTCAGGACCATGACTTAAGTTGTAAATTCCTCTTTAGCAACAGGCTTCCTTAATTCTTGTTCATTTTTTAACCATCTAATATATATTTGTCTTTGTATCATCAAGGTTCATTTGATAGTTCCCTGGGCCTTCCTAAGTGAGCCATACATGTTGTGCAGTATACAATGGTTTATAATCTTGGCATCTGTTAGTTTGCAGATAGCACACACAGCAAGAATTGGGCTTAGCTTTTACCTCCCTCCCTCCTGTGGTCCTTTGGTGTGATGCCTTCCCTAGATTTCCCTCTGTCTATACAGTGGCTTAAGCCCACTGGATGGATACATAAATGTACATATGAAAGTTTATTGTTGAAAGAAAATAAATTTGCATTCCTTGAGCGCTCACTATGCATATTATACTACAACTATTTTTTCAGATGACCTACTTTTCATAATAGTGGACCATTGCTGTTAGGCCTTGCTAATAAATGAACTTCTAGCTCATTCTTTTCTTTTCATCATCTATTTTCACCCTCTCTGGATAAACATTTAGGTGATAGACAGTTGTCACATTGTTTTGTGAATAGTATTACAGTAACTATCAAGATGAACATATAGCCAGATCACATGTTAAAAACTTCCTAAAACCAGCCATCCTTGTACAGGGCCTAAGCAGAATACAAGTACAGTATGTATCCTGAAAGTATAGTGGACAGAACTCTCTTTTAGTGAGCGTGCTCCCTTCCTTGCCTCCGGGAATGTTTCCTCTATGAGCCCATTGATTACCATATTCTATGGGACTCTCAAGCAGCAGGGTCCATGGAGGAGGAGGTGGACAGGGAACATGACTGCAGAATGTGAGAGGGAAGGCCCTTACCAGGAGTGATTTTTCTGATAAGAATCAAGGAAGATTAAGTTGATGTTGATAATGGTTGACTCTTTGGCAAAACTTTAGGTGGTCGTAGAAGGAAGATCTTCATACCCATCAGGCTCCTTCTAGATTTTTTTTTTTGTCTTCCAGATTTTGCTTTAGCTGTCTAGGGAGTTCTCTTTCAGATGTGGCATTTCCCAAGTCTCCTTCAAAACCTCAAACAGCTCTATGTCCCCGGGAAGCTAAAAAGTATCACGTAAGATCCCAGACTCCCAGGCAAAAGAGGTCTCTAGGCTCCATCACTTGCTAAGTAGAGAACAACTGTAAGTTGTTTACTTAAATTATCCCAAGAGTAATTCTTGACATATTTCAGTTCTTCACATCATGGTTCTTCATTGCTGGTCCGACCTTGTGTGCAAATGGAGGTTCAGAAAGAGTGGCAGCATGAAGGCAGGGGAAGCAGGTAGGGGTAAGATCGCACCAACTTCTCCAAAACAAAGGAATACCCTGCACATGAGCCTAAGGTCATGGCTGCAAAAATAATCTATTTAATGAGATTTACCTGTATTTCCAAATAAAATCAGTCAGCAGATAAGTAAATGCAGATAAGGTGGTTTTTTAAGACTTAAAGGTTAAAATTGTGAATTTTGGTAATTACACATATTGCTGAGGGATCATTTCCCCATTATAAAATATTTATCACATGGACCAATAATAACCCTGAATAGCCTCTATTTTTTTCATTTATAGTCATCAAAGATATGTATGTAAAGCCAGGTTTGTGTAAAATTAAAAGAAAAGTAATCGGGGGCAGTGGGGAAGGAGAGGCTCGCAATTAAAAAAAAGATGTTACCAGCCTCTGAAATTTTCCAAAGATTATTAAATAGTTTTCTAGATGGCTGTTGTGTTCCTTTTTTCAGTCCTAGGTAATGGAGATGAGTCAATGTAGAAGCTGTAGGTGGAAGACAAAGAGAAGAAGGGAGGAATCAAGGAGAGAAAAAGTCAACGGCCGCCTGTTCTCCTTGACATCCTGTCAGTGAGCTCAGTAGAAGTGGGCCAGATGGTTCAGGATGGTGTCTGTTGGCACGGCTCAGTCATCCATCTGCACCAGAGCTATTTGAAGTCTGCTGCCTCAGACCAAAGTTTTAGCCATGCATTTCATCCTCGGAAGGGAAGGGCTTTATGAAATGTGAGCTAAGCCTTTTGTTTCACTCATAATTTATGTCCTCTGCTGACTCTTGATTCTTTTGGCCGCAGATTTAAAAAATCGTTCCCCCTAAATTGGTGGCTTTGTAGCAATAGCCAGGAAATAAGTTAAAACCATAATTAAAATGGTCTTGCTTTTGGAAACGAAATTGAAACTTGGCATATTGGGTACACAGGAATTCCCAAAGTAGGTACAGACAGGAATGAGGGGAGCATCAGACAGGTTAGAGGTCACTCTGTTGGAGATAGTGTGCCAAGCTTCACTCTACAGCCTCTGGACGGCATGCCTTGTATTTTGGTGGATTTAATTACTAAACATTTAAAAAAAAATCAATCACCACAACAATCATGTTACAGCTGTGTAACAACCGGCTAACCACGTTAGCACACGGGAATTTGATTTTTGTGAAAATAAGCACCCAGCAAGCAGAATTCCGAGTGACGGGGAAGAGGAAGAGTCGGCAGTGTTCAGAAAAGCATTGCTGTTAGTGATAGGTGATATTTGTCATGGAGATTAATGCCCTCCCTTTTGCAGTAATTCACAATTTGTTCTCATAAAGAACAAAGAACTGTGAGGGAAGTTGCTGGGTAAGACAAGCCTCGCAAGAACCAAACCCCAAGTAGCATGACTTCAGCCTTTGTTTGATGCCATTCTTCGCTCATGTCTTCTCACAGGCATTTCTTGCTTTTCCTTGAATCTTTCTTCATCTGAGTTTGACGGCACTTGGTCCATCAGTGTGCCAAGGCAGCACCGTGTACAGGGTCTGGTTGGAAGTATAGCCAGTGTCGCATGAGCTCCTCGTGTGACTAAAGGTCAAATTGCCTTAGGTGACAGGATTTTATTTCTTTTCTCTGGGCATTGCTGGCCTCAGATGTTTGCAGGTACATCTGAGCGTGGAGCTGACAACAATCAAACGTTGTTTACACATTTCATTTATTTCTCTGTAATAACTTCAGGATTAAATGTCACAAGGGCCATTGTACAAACAAGGCCTTTAAGACACTTAGTAGCTAAGAGCCCTCCCCAGAGACTCTCAGCTGCTGGTTGATGGAGCTGGCATTCTGGAGACCAGGGTTCTAATTCTCTGGTCTTGATGCTTAGCTGACGCTGGATCACAGACAGTCTCTTGTCTTTCTCTCTCTTTCCTCATTCATCTCCCTGTGACATTTAAATTTCCCAAAGACAGAAATGGTTTTTTTGTTACATTAACTCTTTTGCAATGATGATGATAATGGTGGTGCTTTCGTACAGCTTTTCGAAAGCAGTGTTCTCCACCATAAATAATTTTTTCTCAGTCATTCAACTCCAATAAATGCCAGTGACTGGTTTAGCCAGCACCCCAGGTTTCCCTTGGTTGATGGGAAGTTGCCCCAGCACCTATGCATTTCGTCACTGCTTTTCCGTTTATAGGGTCTTGGTTGATCTCCTGCATATGTTTTGTATTTTGTTGGTCCACTACATTGAAACATTATTTTTTACACAGTTCGAGGCAAGTTCCAACTCTTGATGTTTCAGTGTGTCAAGGAGAGAATTTTGTTGAGATTTCATGGCTTCGTTTGGTTGTTTACATTTTTTTAATGGACCCAGGGTCTCAGGCAGCCTAGGCTGGCTTCAACTCACTACACAGGCTGGCCTTGAACTTCTGATCCTCCTGCCTCCACCTTCCAAGTGTATGGATTACCATCATATACTAGCACTCCCTGTTATAAGACTTTATAAGTTTTACACTTGTTTTGTATCTGTAAATTTTTCTCTGTGTGTATATGGTATATATATGAGTGTGCATGAGTGTGTGTGTGTGCTTGTGTGTGTGTGCAGGCATGATTCCTTTGTAGTCATATGTGTAGGCCAGAAAATAATGTCTTCCTCTATCACCTCTTCATTTTAATTTTTGAAGGAGGGTTTCCCACTGAACCTCGAGCTTGCCATTTCAGCCAGATTGACTAGCATGTGAGCTCCAGAATACATGTGTCTCCACCCCTCTGTGCTCCAGTTACAGAAACACACTGTGATGTCCAGCTTTTACCCTGATGCTGAAGATCTGAACTTGGGTCCTTGTCTTTGTAAGGCAAATGTTTTGCCCACTGAGTTCTCTCCCCAGCCCTCCACATGTACACTTTAAAAAATAGGTAGTTTAATTTCAGTGTATATCTAGGAATCTATTAATTACATTTTCTTTGGAATTCTAATGACATGGCACAAGACCTCATTATGCTAATAGCTGTCCTTTTATGAGCTCATTTAGAGAGAATACATAACTGTTTCAAGGTATCATCCCAGAGAAGTCAGGTCTCTATCTTTGTTTCTCTAACAGCCTCCAAAAATTACAGCCAGATCTTCATTCACCAAGCAAGTATTTCATTTCCTTTTCAGTAAAATTGATTTCTTAACACAGATTTTTATATTGTCATTAATGATGTACTACTCAACTTCATTTATTAAGGCTATATTGTATTCCATCTAAATCTTCTCTCCTTTAAAAGATGACAATAAAAGAGACTGGAGAGGTGGCTTAATGTTTAAGACGGTCAGGTATAATTCCTAGCGCCCATATAGCATCTAACAACTGATTGCAATTTCAGTCTCAAGAAATCTAATGTCCTCTTCTGGTCTCCATTGGCACAAGGCATGTGCATGGTGCACAGAAATGCATGCAGGCAAAACACCGATGCATAGAAAGCCAATGGATTCAATTAAAAACATTAATGACAATATATAGAACTTAAGGCTCTAAACGCAAATATATTGGAGGGACTGTGATGGGAATGCGTGAAGAGGCCATTGGCTTCTTCTAGAACAGAAACTGACTCGAGTTCCCACTAAAGGAATAGCCACCACCTTGAATTCCCTTCAACTTTGAAGCAGCGGTTCCTGCTTTTGAGTCCTGGGATATTTTAAGGTGTTTCTACTGATCCAGATATTCTTATTGTGTTGAGTTTCTTATTACCTAAATTTTGGACTATTTAAATAGAAATTTTAGATTATTTTAACCTTGCAGGAATCTGAGATTACTGTTATAGTCCTTAGAAAAATGAGTTCATCTCTTCTGGAAAAATGCATGAGCACATGGGCATACCAAATTGGCACAAAATTTTCCCAAGTATTCTTACATGTATTTAGTGTGTGGTGGGGGAGGTGAGCACATTGCATATCCTTATATTTTAAAAATGGTGAGTCAAGTGCATCTATAGTCTTTCTGTTGAATGTTACTTACAGAAAATAGTATTAGATTCAGAAAGCACTCTGGGTGTCTGAACCACTTTATTCTTCGAGGAGACAGTTATCTTTGCTTAATGTCTTTACTAGTTTTTCACAGTTACCAATAAACATTTCAAATCATTTCAGATTTCTTGGCATGTAGTCATCTTTTTCTTTTACCAAAACCTACAAGGTGTTGGTGGCCTAACACATTTTATAAAAAATATATTAAAGACCTTAAGTTTCTTTACATCCAGATAGCATGTGTCAAAATACAATTCTCAAAGCATTAAGCATAGTTCTCATGAACGTGGGTGCTGAGCAAATGCCGAGCTTTCCTTTAGCTCAGCCAGCAGGTTGACACAGCTGGCTCAAGATCTGCCTTTATAGCTTCCGCAAATCAGATGCATAAAGATGCATTTTTGTGACAGCCCAGAGGGAGGCCAATCATTCCTCTATCAATCTTTGATTTGCACAATCTATTCGAGCAGAACACTCTGCCTAGATAAGTTTTCTAGTGGTAAGATGGATCTCCTTTGTCCCGCTAAGACCCATGGCTCTTCACCATGCACCAGATTCATCCAAACAGCATGTTAAACAGATTGCTGGATCCCCTGCAGCTTTCTGCAGAGCTGCGGCCTCTATGCTAACAGCCCACCACTGGTGCTGCTTGCTGTTTGCCTAAAGAGTGAGCTAGGCAGTGGCAGGAGAGCCTAACTGAGGAAGTCCAGATGGCCTCTGATTGCTCTCGTCATTTCTCCTATGCTATTTCTGGTTTCCTTCCTTGTCTCATCGGTATATACCAGGCCAGCCACACACGTGGCTTCCACTGCCAAGTCTACCTTATATTCAGCACATCTGCATTCCGTGGGCGGTCCCTGTAATAGAAACTTTTTAAAAATTGTCAATAATGGTCAAAGTCCCTGTGACTTCCCACAGAGGCCTGGTCATCCTTACTTGTGCCATTTCTTTCAATGAGTTCCCTTTTACTCCAGCCAGTATTAGACAGCCCCTAGTCATGTGTTGCTGTAAACACTAAGCACCCCTCCCCATGGATCATCAGCGAGCTCCTCGTCAGAGGGGTGCATCTTAACTTTTGCACATTTGGAAACACGAGGAGTCAATCCTCACTCTTCCATCTTCCAGGCCCCAGTGTGCTTGCTCTTCTGTCCTTGACCTGGATGACACCAACAGATGTCATCCTCACTAATGGATTAGGGATAAACAAAGAACTCCAGGCAGCCAAGGAACGCTGCGGGCCTAAAAAGTAGTCCACTCTGGGTGGTTGGTTATCTACCACCTAATGGTTGTCTCTGAAATTATATACCTACAAGTAACGTGATGTGCTTGTTCGAAAAAAAGGCTAGAGGCCAACAATTTAAGAGCGAGCAGAGAGGGGGAATACGTGGGAGCAGTTGGGGGGAGAAAAGAGAGAAGGGGAAATGACGTTATTATCTTTTAATTTTGAAAAAAATAAAAAAAAAAAGTAAAGAAAGCAAAACCCTCAATGACTCCAAGGAATTTCGAAGACCCAGAATATTAACTCAGGTAGTGGGACAGTGCTCTTGGCACTCTCTGGGCAGATTCTGAAGGTTTTATTTCTAGGGATGATCCGATGTGTACCTGGGAGTTGAAGATGAGAGGGACAGGATGCATGTTCCAGGAGTTTGGCAGGACAAAGAAGGGATGACTAAAACAATCATCAGAAGATGAAGTAAGATCGACTGAGGGACAGTTGCCTTTAGAGAGAGGAAACCGGCGCAGAGAGAATGTCTTGGGTTCAAGAGTAGCAGAGTGGATTTTAATAATTGTCCCAGAAAGGAAGTTTCTTGGGCATATAGAGGTAACTACAAAAAGTTGAATTTTGGAGAAGTGTTTTAATCTCAAGCTAGAGGAAAGAATGCATTTATATGAGATGGCCTTTGGAACAAGTAATATTAAGTATTGGCTATCTTTGAAGTGAGAAGCCTAGAGGATACTCAGGTAGAGGTGCGCATTGCTAGTGGCTCAGTGGGGGACAGATGAGTTTCCAAAAGGCAGCCTGACACAGTGATTCTTTCCTTTCCTACATCCTGCAATCTTGGGCGGGGCTGAAGACAGAGGCAGACTCAGCACAGCATGAACTTGGACTCCTCTCTGTGTAGTTCTTGCTCCCAAATCCCCTGGAGATCTAGCTCGACCTATACATGGCTTCCCTTGTCTCTTCCACACTCTAAGTCCTGTCTGACTGGTGGACAAAGTTCAAACCTTTCCCAATCTATCTGTGCTCGTCCCTTTTACTGACGAAGGGAAGGAAACATAAGGTAGCTTCTCCACTTCACTAAGGGCAAGAAAGTAATGCACCTTCTCCAGTTGAAGGGAGCCTCTGCCTAGGTCCTTTCTCAATATTGGATGCAACCATGACATCTCTCCTGGAATTTTTGTGGGGGAGTTTGTTCTTTACTCTAGTAGTGCCTTGAGAAAAGACTGTTCACTCCCAGTCTGTGGTGGAGGAAGAGGAGGGAGGGCAGCCCTTTTGTCATTCAAATGGAGCCTTGAGAACTTGTGCATCTCTTTCTAGGACCAAGAAACCTCCTTCCCCAGGGCACTCTCAGCTCAGAGGCTATCCCCTCGGTGGTGCTTCCTAGATGGTGAGTCTTTGGGGACCTGCCTGGGACTGGGCTGGGGAGGCAGCAGGACGAGGTGTGACTGCCACAATAGCTCCTCACAAAGTTGGTTCCCAAAGTCTTGCTGTGATTGGCATTTACATTTCAATGATGTAGACTTGCTGGTGTCACTGGACCTTTCCTGAAGTTATTTCCCTCAAAGCACCTCAGCATCAAATTGTTTAAACTGACATTTTCCATTTTATCATTTTCCATTATCTTTTTCCTAAGGGTCTTGAGTGTCTACCTCAGATTAGTGTGGGCCAGAAACTACAGTCTGTAATCACAAAATGGGCACTATTTCCTGAATTATCTCCACGCCTTGGAATGTTCATAGTAGTTTTGTGTGGCTGTCACTTCCGTGTAGTGCATGCATTTGTGGGAAGCTGGGAGTTTCACTTGCATCTGTGAACTTTTCTGCTGAATGTGACCTGTTGCACACATAATGAGGTAGTTACTATGTGATGAGTCTGCCTGCCATCTCATGCATTTTCACTTTCCGAGATGTTGTGGAATTTCAATTTCCCACCTAATTATCTGTGCAGCAGTCCATCTTCATCTCTATACATTCTTGCTACCAACCACTGTAGCTAGCTGACGTTTCTATTGTCTGCATGAAGATATAGTTTCCTTGATGATGCCCCTTGGTTTACTAGTGTGTCCATCTGAGAGGATGCTGGTGGAGGGAGGGGGTTGAGGCTGGAATGTATATGGCTTAGTTGTATAGAGGGGCACTTTCTATCTACTGAATCCAGCACACATCAATCAGATATAGCTTTCATTCGCAACTCAGCTGACTGAAGACTTCCCTCCAATTTCTGTTAATCCATAGCAGTGGGAAACACAATCATTTGTCACTCCCAGAGGCACAGGGAATTAGTATGTATCTAATAAAATCAAGAAAATATTTACACAAGTCATATATACACTTAGATAAAATTGTATTATACACAATGGTTTTAACTATAAAACTGTTTTGCTGAGAATTTTATTGTAAACCTTTCCTTATTGTTTTGAACATTTGTTTTTAATTTTTCAGTTAGCATACAAGATGATATGTTTATGTATTAAAATATCTTTTGTGACTAATGCTTGGTTGATATCAAGGCTGAAGTCATAGTTGAAAGAACAGAGAAGAAGAAGAAATCCTGCTGGGGACTGGGTTGCTTTAGACCTAGGCTTTTCGGTTTAGTTTCTTTTCTTTTCTTTTTTTTT
>JAQHUG010000200.1:1574614-1616944 GCA_028555095.1 Dicrostonyx torquatus
CTCTTGTAGACCAGGCTGGTCTCGAACTCACAAAGATCCGCCTGCCTCTGCCTCCCGAATGCTGGGATTAAAGGTGTGCGCCACCACTGCCTGGCAGTTATTCTTTTTTTGAAATTTTGTGATTATGAGTAAATATTCGCATCCTTTTCTCTGTTGTGTTCTATACTTTTTTATTGCTTTTGTAAAAACTCATATTTGGACTGATAGATTTAAGTAAGTAAATACATAGTTTTTGCTTTTTAATTAAGAAAAATCAAATTACTTCAAAACATCGTATGTTTTATTTACTTCAGAAGTTTTCTCTTTCAAATCACAGCTGCAGCCCAACCCCATTTAGAGATTGCTTAACCATTAATCTTTGTTTTGTCATTTGGCTTCCTTAAGGCGTGTCTCTAGGGGCAGAGTATGGAAGGGAAATGATTTCTTTGGGGCCATATGTGGTCTCTGACCTGCATCTTCAAGTTGTTTTCCAAAATGAGAGTCACATGCCTAGGACGTCTATCTAACTGTAATTTCTTTTTTAGGTTTATTTACTTAATAAAATATTAAGCCCTCCCTTCTGTTAAAGACCTGTGCTTATTCCTAGAGATGTAAGAGAGGAAGTGAAAGAGAGCCCTGTAAAGATGCTGGGTTTTCAGTCTCACAGCCCTCTTTGAAGACAGTCTCTGTGAAGGGTTTAAGCAAAATTACAGTGGACATAGGGTTTAGGAGCAACGGACTTTCTGCTGTAGCAGTTGGGGTGGCGGAAACTTTTGTTTCGGGGAGCCCAGCAGAGGTGACCACTCGGGTACTGTTTGTAGCCAACCGAAAGGCTTTATTCCAGCCGGCTGGGACTACACTTAGGTAGTCAGGATGTAACTGTAGCACTGAGTGTCAGAGCACAGGGTTTCGAAAGCCAAAAACCGCATCTTGGCATCGCAATTATCAGTTGCAGGTAGGACTTTGTATAAGAAAGTAGATTGGCAGAAACAAAGATAAGCAGTTAATGGGGGGAAGGGTGGTTCTGCTCAAGCAGGCAATTTAATAGTAGCTAAGATAAATTAACTGGAGCATCTTGACCTTGGGTCCCTAGAATGGAGTTGGGTAATCTTCCATGGGATTCTCCTTCACGGAGATCAAATTCTAGTTAAGCCTGAAATGGCCTCAGCAAGAATTCAAGATGGAGGAACCTGTGCACTGCTGGCCCTGTCACAGTTTCCCAGAGACTGGAGCTTGGAGTTATTGTTTAAAGATAAGTGAGCCGGGCGGTGGTGGCACACACATTTAATCCCAGCACTTGGGAGGCAGAGGCAGGTGGATCTCTGTGAGTTTGAGGTCAGCTTGGTCTACAGAGCTAGTTCCAGGACAGAGAGGAGGGCTGTTACACAGAGAAACTCTGTCTTGAAAAACCAAAACCAAAACAAAACAAAAAAGGGAGATGCAGATAACAGCATGGCTGGAAGGGCCTAGGAGCATTGATTGGAACCACAGTGGCCAAAGCATGGAAGTGATGGTTTTTAATCATTTTAGGGACTGGCCACGGACATAACATACGTAACATGCTTGTTACAAAGGTTTGGATTCACTGTGCAGCAGAAAGGAAAGGTGTAAATCTGATGACAAGTGTAAATGACTCTAAATGTCCTGTGAATTTTTTTTCTCTTAGCGACTTCCGCTGACCGATTTTATCGAATAGACAGATCTCAGGTAAGTTCTTTCCAGCTCCGTCATGAAAGTGAACCGTCTGTCAGTCAGTGCACTGTGTTGGTAGTCAGTCTCATAGATTTCGCTAATGAAGTGATTAAAGCGCTCCCAGATTGTAGGGCAGTGTGTATAATCTAAGCCACAGTGCTTTTTGTCTGCATGTGTTTTATGACTCATGGGCTCAATGAAATGGCTAATGAAAAATAGATAATAACTTGAATTATAATCATTATCTCACTCTAAGTTTTCATTTGCATGGTACTTGTAATCCGGCCAAGGCAATGCTTACACTTTTTAGATGCATTTTTGTGTAGCCGGTATATATGTAGACAACTCAGATTTGGTTTACTAATACTCTCCCATATTTAATAATGAGGAAAAATTGCGTTTACCCAAGGCTAAAAACTCTCCCCACTATTGAGATTTTTTTCTGGAAAAATACTACACAGTGTTGAACCTATTGAAAACCAGCTGTTTCTTAACCATGGCCATTTAGCTTTGGGGCAGAAGTCCAAGCTGTTGTGTGCTCATACTGGACCAGGTAGCTTGTCGAATGCCACGTCTTATTGCACCTGGCAAGAAGTGGGGGAAAGGTCTTTTCTCGTTCCATTTTATCAGGGTCCTGGTCAGGTGTGACTCCTTCACCAGGGCGGTCATCTCTCCCATTGTCCTCTATCTGCTACTTTATTAATTTAGGAAGCGAGGGCAGAGTCTCAAACTTCCGGTGAAACAGTGGACTTATTTGGTGTGTTGCACAGTTCGTTCCTTATTCTGAGGGTGGTGATGTCAACACCCTGACAGGCTTGGTTTTCTCCCTTAGGAACATTTGCACTTTGTGATGGAGATTTCTCATGATGAGATTTTTATTCTGGACCCAGATATGGTGGTGTCACAGCAGGCAGGGACACCTCCAGGAATGCCTGACCTGGTGGTGGAACAGGCCTCAGGGTGAGTGTGTTTCTCCTCGCTCAGTGCCAGCATTGACTGGCTGTGGTATGACTTCTATATCTCCTTTGACTTTGGAATGATATTCTAATGCCATAAAAACATTTGGAATTCAGATTTATTGATGTTTAAAATAAGATGCATCTAGTTTTGTAAGGCCATCTTCTGAATGGCTATGTAGGAACCCTCATTCCCAGGCAGTCTCTTATCTTGTCTGAATCTTATTTACTATTACACAACCTCTCTCTCTAGGGGCTAGAAATACTGAAACTCCCATCTGTGCATCTATATGGGTTTTAAGTATGTTATCTAGATGAAACATCGGCATAGGTGATTTAATCCTGTTCTTTTTGCCTTGTTTCTAAATTGCTTGACACAAAGTATCCAGATTGTTCCTGCCACTCTTGTATTATTCCTCTTCCTTCATGGAGAATTAACTCTCTTAAGTTTTTTCTTTTTCACATCTGTGAGTACAAGTAATACCACCTTGTCTTAGTCAGGGATTCTATTGTTGAGATGAAACACCATGACCATAAAGCAAGCTGGGGAGGAAAGGGTTTATTCGGCTTACACTTCAGCACTGCTGTTCAGGATTGAAGGAAGTCAGGACAGGAGCTCAAACAGGGCAGGATCCTGGAGGCAGGAGCTGATGCAGAGGCCATGGAGGGGTGCTGCTTCCTGGCTTGCTCCCCATGGTTTGCTCAGCCTGCTTTCTTTTAGAACCCAGGGCATCAGCCTAGGTGTGGCACCATCCACCTGGGGTGGACCCTTCCCAGTTGATCACTAATTGAAAAAAATACCTTATAGCTGGATCTCATGGAGGCATTTCCTCAACTGAGGCTCCTTCCTCTGTGATGACTCTAACTTATTTAAAGTTGACATAAAACCAGCCAGCACGTCACCTACTCCGAGAACTAGTTGAAGAGTAAATACATTGACACAGGCAAAAGGATTTTTGTCTCATGGTAGACATACGTTATATATTCTCATCATTTCATAATGACCCTACCAATTGGGGTCTGTGATTATCCTAAGTCTATAGATAAGAAAATTGAGACTCAGAGTTAAGTTGCTTGCCTAATCGTGCACATAAAAATAAGTTTAAAACCTGAGATTTAGCCACATTCTTTTTGATGCAGATCCTGTATTTTGTTTTATCTAAAATAGATTTTATTTTTTATTTTTCATATCCTAAAATAACTTGTTCCATTTTATAGACATAGTTTTCCTCAGTTTTTATTAGTATCAGTGATTAATGATTGTTTGCATATAATAAACAGCTATATTTCCCCCAAATTTAATTAACAGTAAAAAAAATTACATGTAAAACTGTACCAAAACACTCTTTGAGGGGCTGGAGAGATGGCTCAGCAGGTAAGAACATGCACTGCTCTTGCAAAGGACCTGCAAGAGCATTCACATCTTATGTCTATGTCTCCTACATTCCAGCTTCAGGGAATCCGATGCCCTCTTCTGGGCATTGTGTGCACTTACACTCACAGTGTACATACCCACACAGAAATACGCACTGTACACATACATAAAAAAAATAAAATAGATCCTTAAAAAATTTTTGAGACTGAGTCAAAACTGAAAAGTTTTAGGAAAGTATAGCAAAAAGCATTCCCACACAGCATAGAAGTTTCTGAAAACAATTGACAGCACAGTTGTCATCGTTCAGGGTAAAATCACAATGCCTGGTCTGTGGTGAGTTTACTTAAATGTCATCTTGTAAAATGTCTAAGTTATTTTTAAAATGTTTAGCAATTCAAAACGCTTGCTTGGAGTTGTTATACCAGATAGTATTGTGAACATGTGAGAGCCACTAGTGCAAAAATAAAAGCAGACAAATGTCTCTGTCCTTGTGAAGCTTCATAGATAGCGGCTTACAGATATATGGCACTGGTGGCTGCAATACAGGATTCCCAAGAGAGCATATACAGGCACTCGAAGCAGACAGAGATTGTGTATCCATAACCACAGAGCAGAAGGAAATGTACTCACTGGAGAGAATCCAGTCTGATGATCCTACTAAGAGGCAGCTGCTGGTGTCTAGGGTCCGCCCCACATTATAAAGACTGATGAGGAATGGAACCATCTGTTAAGGTGGCTTTCCATGCCAAATAGGGACAGCTTTGTCCTGGGTTATAGTTTTGTTACTTAGATCCAAATACAGAGTGGCCTGACGATCCATTAGACCTTCAGACCATCCTCAATTTCTTATTTCTGAGAAGCAGTGCCTTCTGGAAATAAACCAGAAACAAAGATGCTAAGAACAAGGTGGGGCTTTCTCATTTTCTAAGTTAATTTCCGTGCCTGGCTCCATTAATTGTTTACTCTTGTCACATGTGTAGTGAAACGACTTAATCTTCAAAATGAAATACCTCATCAATATAAAAAGGGGCAAAATTATACTAACAGTTCAGAACTGTTGAGAAATGATGAGTATGAAGGATGAATCTAGTAAAAATGGATTTAAAACAAGATCATTACGAGAAAAAAAATAGAGTAAGATGTGCAGTTACTTTCTGGTACCATTTTTAACCCAGGCTGTCTGACTGGTGGAACCCTGCCCTGAGGAAACGCATGCTGAGTGACAGCGGGCTGGGGATGATCACACCCCACTATGAGGACTCAGACATGAAAGATCTCAGTCACTCCAGAGTGCTACAGTGAGTCTCTTGCTATTTTATAATTTTTTTGAGACTATAATGTAATTGAATCATTTTCTCTTCTCTCTTCCCCCTTCAAACCCTCCCATATACCTCCTTGCTCTCTTTCAAGTTCATGGCCTCCTTTTCATTAATTGTTGCTGTTGTTATTGGGGTGTGTGTGTGTGTGTGTGTGTGTGTGTGTGTGTGTGTGCGTGTGTGTGTGTAACCAGCTCAGCTGAATAATGAGCCATGGACTCTCTAACAAAAACCGCCATAGTAGCCATAGTAGGTTTGAGAAGCCCTCTCACGTTGTTTGTTTTCCAGGGTTCCCCAAGAGACTCTAAAACATGATAGACTATTTTTTACTGCTCTTGGTTCTTCCTCCGAGGTGGAGGGTAAAGTAAGTCCCCATTGCTAAAGCATCATGTGCTTCAGACAGAGGGCCCAGAGGCCACCAAACTGGATCTTGCTGTTTTCATTTATGTCACCGTGATTGCTGGGTGAGGGAGGGCCTGAAACACGAGCTGTTTTCAGTGTTGATCAAGCTGTGTCATGTGTCTGTCACTCATGGTGTTTCACTTACTTTGCTTACCTGCAGGGCAGATCATGATGGATCTCTGTCTTCTGTTGTCTTTCTAGGGAGCTCCCTGGAGACTGTGCATCTGTACACGTTTTAAGCTTCACTAGTATGTTTGTTACTGGAGACAAGAGTATGTCAGGTCCCTTTCAAACTCCATCCAGAAGTCACACTTGAGAGTTTTGAATAGTTAGGAAAGGACTCGTCATAGGATCCCTGGGACTTGCCACTTTCTTTCTCTCGATTTCTGATGTGCTTTGTGAAGTATTGTCCAGTAGGTTTCATTTCTAGGATGATGTGATAGTTTTGTCACCTTGACATAATTTAGAATCTCAGTGTGGGATTGTCTAGACCAAGTTGGCCTGTAGGTCTGCCTTTGAGAAATTTTCTTAATTATGTTAAGTGACGTGGGAAGAGCCTGTTTAACAGTGGGTGCCGTTTCTTGAGTTTGGGTCTTGGACTTAGTTAAAGAGGAGAAAGTTAGCTGGGCAGTCAGCATGCATCCATTTGTCAACCTCTCTCTGCCCTTGGGTGTGGATGGGATGTGCCTTGCCGCCTTGACTTCCCCGCAATGATGGACTGTCACCTGGAATTGGGAGCTACAGTTGATGCTTTCTTCTCTAAGATGGCAGAGGAAGCTGGGACAAGGCGGGTGTTATTCGTGTGTGGATGTGGCAGTGTGGGTGAGCAGACACAGCTCCTGTGAATAGGTCTGCATTGTAGGCGTCCTCTCTCTTTAGGTCTGATCACCGTTGGAAAGTAGCATGCATTTGGAGTTTTGGAGAGCGGTTGGTACTTCGTGCTAAGTGAATCCTCCTGTCTGCTCATAGTTTGCTGCTGGAACACATCCTAGGGTGCAGTCTGAGGTTATAGTCTGAGGTCATTGATTTGCACCCACTTTTAACTTCAGGACAATCACTCCATCTCAGAGGCTGTAGAAATACACTGTTGTTTATGAAACTGGGCTTTTTTTTTTTTCAGTCCATTTCAGGGTCCTAATTAAATAGTGACATTGGCTTTATAACATTCAATCTTACCTTTCCACAGAATAACAGGATTACTAAACTTCTTAGAAGCCTGCAGTTAAATGAGGAGGCAAGACACTGCATTGTTTCTAAAGAAAGACCGGAAGCAATTTCCCCAAGACAAAGGGAGAAAAATGAGAAATCTCAAGCTAATTATTTCATTGGCAAAGGTTCTACTTAGACACCCTGAGGGCAAAAGGAGACTTCATTTTAATTACTTCTCTGTATTACCTCTTATTTTCTTATGTGAAGAGGAGAAAGGAAAGAAATGAATTGCTATGGATTTTCTCTTTTTAATTAAACTGTGTTGTTGGTTTCGGGTGGCATTTTGATTGCTTGCAATTCAGAGTGTTTTTCCATTTCCTTTTTGTACAGTATTAGGGCTTGTGACCAGGGATGACTCAGCCATCTGTGAATGGCTAGATAAGTGGCCATCTATCTGTGGGCAGACGTATTGGAAAATTAGAGTTTTAATTATCTGCAGAAATAAATATTAAGCCTTGACAGAGCATCCGAGTGTTTCCTTGTATATGTGATTTCCAGAGTGTGGACTGTTAGATCCATCTAGTCATCCGTGGTCGGAGTTTTCTCTAGAGACCATATTGATGTATGCTTCGCAACATATAAAGTGATTGTTTCTGAAGTAGTGGACGCTCTTCCCAAGAACTGCAAATGCACGGAGCACATCCCATAACAGCCAACTTCTTAAACCTGTACCAGAACAAGCTCTTGGTTTCTGTTTGGACAGTGTAGTTGTCTCTGTCTCTGTGAACCACAGCAGATCCCAAAGGGCTTTATGGAAAGTGGTGCAGTGTTTGCACAGAATCCACTTTCCGGCTCGATGCACTGCCTGGTGTAAGGCAAACACTACAGAAGGAGTTTAGGGAAGAATAACGGGAGCCATACATGTTCTCCACAAACAATATATTTTGATATACTCTTCATCTTTGCTTGGTTGAGTCTGTGGATCCCTGGAACACAGAACACTCACTGTAGTGTCTTTTTATTAATTGATGTAGGAGGGCCCAGCCCGCGGTAGGTAGTACCATGCCTGGGCAGGTGAGCTTGGACTGAAAGCTAGCTGAGCGTATAAACCAGAGAGCAAGTCAGTAAGTCAGAGAAAGCAACATCCCTCCAGGATTTGGGCTTCAAGCCCCTGCTTGAGTTCCTGTCTTGACATCCCTTGATGATAAACTGTGATCTGGAAGTATAAGCCTAATAAGCCTTTCCTCTCCAAGTTCCAGCATCTTGATAAATATGTCTTTCTGTGCTCTCTCTCTCTCTCTCTCTCTCTCTCTCTCTCTCTCTCTCTCTCTCTCCATATGTGTGTGTGTGTGTATGTATGTATGTATATTCTACAGTTTCTTAATATTGCAAAGCATCTTCGCAGTGGAAATATTTATGAATAAATACATGGAAAGAACATGGGGAATTATTGCAATGAAACTGGCATCTGCTATTCCAACCCTAAACCTCAGACAATGTGGAGACAAAATGGGTTTAATTTCAACATCTTGACAATACTAAACAGCTGACTCCTGGAGAACAAATCAAAAGCCTTAAAGTCTTGCAACTGAAAATACTATTTATCAGAATTTTGACATGTTGAAATAGCATTCACAGAATGATTTATGACTCTAAATTATTTATCAATAAAAGGTATTTGTATACAAATATGCAAAGTATTTCATTTGACTGCAGAACCTCAGTAAGGAATAAATACATAAGAAGAGAAACAATAAAGACCTAAATCAATAGCAAAAAAGAATAAAACAAGATAAATGACTAATAATTGCATTGAAAAGATTGATTCTCTGAGAACACAAATAAGAGAGGCCGTCCGTATTCTGGAAAAAATCTTCCCCCCAAAGGCTGGAAGAGAGAAGACTGGTATGCAGTTTGCCCCAGCTCAGTCTTCCTCCACCGCAGTCAGGTCATGGCACGGCTCTTCCCACCGGAGCTCCCTCAGATCTTCTCGGTGTTTTCTTGTCATTTGCACAGTTAGTTTCCTAGCTGCATCGTTCCCCATCCTTCCTCAAGAGTGGCGACACGGAAGCTGTGAACAAGAGGAACTCTCCTTTTGTCTCTGCTGTGTCTTGTTGAGGTCATACTGTTTCCACTACGAATCACGAGGGTTCCTGGGTAGATATGTACATGCCCACGCACGTGCAGCTCCTCCAGGAGGGTCTGGGATTCCGAAGGACACACAACATGTGTGTAACATATGTATGCTGTCTTCAAACCTGGCACAGAGTAAAGGACAACCTTGGAGAACCGATTTTGAAATAAATTGGCCAGAGATGACTGACACATTTTCCGGTCAGGCTCCTAATGACTTTGCCTTAAGGTTTAACAGAATGGTTTCGGTGTCTAAGAAAGTTTCCTTAAAATGGCATGTGGGTAGAGTCGTAGCCCAGTGGATAGACTGCCTGCGTAGCACGTACAGAGTGCTGGCTTCGATAGCAGCACCTCATCAAAATGTGCCTCTGCACCCCGGGGCTGTGGTAGGAAAATCAGAAGAACGAGATCATCCTTAGCTACTTAGCGAGTTAGACAAACTGCATGAGATCTTGTTTCAAAATAGAGAAACATCCTTGTCCTTATCGTTCATTGCTCAACCATCGCCCTTAGTGAGACTGTCCGCATGGAAGACCAAAAAAGACCCAGTTCACTTATATTTAATCAAGCAATCTATTTGGAGTGCTCATCACTGTGTCTATGAGATAAGAAAGGAGATGGAGACTCTGGCGTGCTCTGAGCATTCTGAAAACGGGGAAGACTGACATTTGGGTCGATTGAAAGTCAGCAGGCACAGGACCCAGAGACGGATTTAGTTTCTGGGTAATAATAATCATGCGGGTTTCAAAGTTTTGGCTTATGAGACTCTCCTAAACTGATGGATTGACACACACCTTTTATTTATTTATTATAATTATATTATACTATGTTAATACGTTATTACCTCCAGATCCTAAGCCTGAAAGGTCCAAGATGGAGGAATATCACACAAGTAAGAAGGAATTATTTTGGCTCTGGTCTAAGATACTGGGTGAAATTGTAGTGAGCAGCCCCAGGACAGGTCAAAACCTGACACTCAGAAGAAGTGAAATTGGGTCATTATGAAAACATGGAGATGCCTGTGTCTGAGCGTTCATCTGTTACTTCATCAGCTGATCAAGGCTGATGGATCTCCGCCATCGGCAGAATATTTCATCCTCAGACAAGAGCCACAGTTAGCAAGCTTGAGCTGCAGTGTGTGAAGTCTGATTGATTTTATTTTACTTCTAGGGAACAAATTGGACAGCTGAACCAATCACTATTGGGCACCTTCAGGAGCCATGATAGGTGCTGGAGATATAAGCTTAAGCAAGAAACCCATTATTCTTGAAAAGCTTATATTTAACTGGGCAATCTTATAGAAACTATTGGTTATAATTCCTACTGATACATATCGTAGTGGATGTCTGCAGAGAGAAAGCTAGAAACCAGTATTTATCCTTTCCCTTATACTCTACTTTTATTTTTTCTTATATGGAAAGTATGACTATTTAGTGAAAATGACTTTAAGAGCAGTATGCTTTGAAAGGATTCGAAGGCCTACTTTACTGTACTATTACACATGGGTTGGTAAATGCCAACTTTTTCTTTATGTGACAGAAATGTTCCTCAGAGAACACTGCGATAATTAACATCACTTTGCCTGGCTATGTTTAAAGAAATCTGTAACCGAGAAACCATTTAGGGATAACCAAAACACACCATCATACTGTAAAGCCCCAAATCCGTCTTTTCTACATAGCTTACCGTTCAGTCATGATATCAAGATAGCAGCCCTTACGTCTTCCCTCATTTCTGAGAACTCACATGTTCATGGCTGGAAGAGAAATCACTTCATGCCCCCTGGCTCTCAGCTGTTTTCTCCCCCCAGTTTCCCCTGAGAACATAAGGTGATGACCCGACCCTACTGAAAATGGGGGTTGCACTTACTGTCAAGGCTCCAGGTTGCTGGAAGGGAGATGAATGATCAGGTGAGGATTTGGACTGTGGAAAAACTCTTAGCGCGTCACAGTCAGATAAGAAGAGAATTAATCTTCTTAGTGGGGTGTGGGGTTTAGCTGGGCTGCAAGATGGAATCGGGGCTGTCAGAAAAGAGATCGTGCCTGGCATGTGTTTGGCTGAGATAGTTGAGTACCCTCCCTGCTCACCTTTGACTGGTCTAAGTCTTACTCTCCTAGGCTAATCACCCCAGCTGGAAGAAACGCAGCAACAGCACACCTTCCTTTGCTCCCCTTTATCTATCTCCTTGCTGTCCTTGAGTGCTTGCCTGTGAGAGCCAAACACACAAGAATCTCCCATCCTTATATGTGATATGTGTAAAACATTCCCGATGAGATATTTTCATTTTCTCTTTATGACCACTTCTCAAAAAAATTATTCATGCAGAAGACCTATTCCACTTGGGGAAATTAAGACATGTTTCCAGGTTCACCTAGGAGAACAGCCATCAGAGATTCTCTGTAAGCAGGTCTTGCTTTGACTGGCATTGCAAGAGAAAAGGGGGGTCTAGGAGAATGCGCTCCAACGTTAAGACATATATTTTATTGAAAATGCTGCCAGGAAATTCTGGCTTTCCAGTTTTACGAGTTCCAAATTTTGCCAACAATTACAGCACTGGGAATATTATAACTGTTAAGTGGTTCCTTTTTTTTTTCATTTGTAAAAGTTGGCAGCCTTGCCTATTCTCACCTGGGCAACAGTAGTTGGAATGCATAAAAAGCAGCTAGAGGCTTCTTTAAATCATATGCATTCCCCAATTGGTCAAATTGTACATTGCCAATTCTGTCCCTACAGCATGTTGTGCTGCATCTGGAATAGCACATGTAGTAACGCTTGAAGGTTGGGGGAATCAAGTTGGCTGTTAGAGAAAAGGCATGCTGGGCCTGGTGGTGCAGACCTGCCTTTGCTGCTACTCAGGAGGATGAAGCAAGAAGATTGCAAATTCAAGGCCCGGCTGGGCTTTGGAGCAACGGTGCCCCATCAGACTAAAATAGACAGGTATCTAATGTATTGCTGTGGCGGATCTAATCCTAATTACATTGCAGCAAAGTAATAGGGAGAATTTTGAGTGCATTGTCTGGCTGTGCACTCCATTTTTATGTTGCAAACTTCAGTGCAAATGTATTTGATCTAGGAAGAGTATGTGGCAAAATAATAAAGTTGTATTCACATTCCTTAGAGGAGATGGTGGTATTTCACAGGTTAAAAAGTAGAAAGTTCCAATGATAGGTACAACGAGTTATAGGCAATTCTGATGAGCTCAGCCTACACCATGAGATGCTTTTTATACCACATCTGTATTTGGGGTTTTCTTAATTCTTTAGTCCTTGAAGACATTTAGAAACTCTTTGAATGGAGAAAGAGATGATTTGGCACATAGGATCCTAACTCTCTAAAGATTCTGCATGTACAGACTCCCAGACATTTATAAGTGGATCTAACCAAAAGAGACAAGGGAACATCTGAGCGAGATAAAGTGTGGCACCCTTATGTGCAGAAAGCTCACGGATTCTTCTCAGCTTACCAAGTAGGCTGGGGATAGTGGACAGGCACTCCAGGGGACTGGTAAGGATATCCTTTAAAATCAAAGCAAAGGGGCTGGAGAGGTGGCTATTGATTAAGAGCTCAGATTACTAGCAGACTAATTCCCATGCCCAGTGCCCACATAGTGGCTCACAGTCTTCTGTAACTCCAGTCCTAGGGGATTCAAAAATCGCCTGGCCTCTATGGCCACTACAGTATATAGACATATATTCAAGCAAATACTCATGCACAAAAATAAAAATAAGTAAAAACATTTCAATAACATAAATAAAGAATAAAATCAGAACAGAGTTAATGTCTTCCATAACAGTAACCTCCAGGCATTACGAGAAGCAAAATGTCAGAGATTTTTTTTGTGATGAAGCTGCTTCAGTATCATTTAAAACTAGATTGTGATAACTGCTCCCTGCATGCAGAATTTGGAATGCTGTCTGGTCGAGAGACGGAGAGAGACAGAGACAGAGACAGACAGAGAGAGTGACACACACAGAGAGAGAGAGATTGCAAGAATGTGCTAAAAGTAAAAACTGTGTGCACAGCCTGTCTTGTCTCCCCTGGGAGCAGCCCTGTGCCGGTAGCAGGTGCTCCATGTCATGGGTTTTTGTAAGTCACCTCTCTTTAATCCAGTTGCCAGATCATCCCTGAGGGCCTCATTGTGGCAGGATGGTATTGGCTCTCATCAGTTTGATAAATAGAGTAGGAATACAGCCTAGGGAGGATAATGTCCAAACTAAAACAAGTGACCATTCATACAAGGGATGCTAGTTCTACCCACTGATAGTGTTCTCTTCCCAAGGGCTAAGTTCTTTAGTCGGGGTTATTAATAACCCTTTAGAGAATTTTGGGGCCGCACCCATACGATGAGAAAAGTGAGCACAGTTCACTGGGGTCCAAAACAGTTATTTCTCGTTCTCTGAAAGGGAACAAAACCCAGCACTGAGTCAGCTGTGAGTTCATTCTGAGAGCTACACCCTGGGGAGCCCCAATACCTTGGGATTTCTACCCCATCACTGGACATAGCAACAGGATGCTCGGGCAACAGAAGAGAGTGACCACTCAGAATCAGGGCTAATTCTGACCATTCTACAAAGGCCATAACTGTGTCAAATGTGACTTCATTGTCTCTGCCTGTGCCATGAAGTATGTCTGCTACAAATCAGTGCTGGGAGAAAGCCTTCAAGCTGCTTCTTTCATCCTTCCCTCCCCTCAGGGTTACTGAGGAGCCAGCTCACTGCTGGCCTAGTTCTACCCTTTGTCTCCACAGAGAAGGAACAATCCCTCAGGGCATGTGGATGAAGCAATGCTAGAGGAGCAGGGAGGCCTGCAGGCAGCGAGGTATAGTTGGGTCCCACCCGTCATTCTGTTTGCCTGTGTTCTCAGAGTCCAGAGTTTCCTATGCTAAGGCCTTCCTCGTACTTGACTCCAAAATACCCCCATAGTCTAGCTGCTGCTTCCTCAGACTTTATCCTAACTCTGTTTTTTTTTTCTGTTAATTTGCCTTTGGGAGACATTGCAGAAAACGGATATAGAGAATGGATAGCCAGTTGTTTTCAAAACAGTTCCAAAATAACTGTCCCTGCAACCCAGCAATGCATGTTTGGGGTGGGGAAACATTCAGGTGTGTGGTTCGGGACACACACGTTCAGGTGTGTGAGTCACTCCTGGAAATAGGAAGAAGGGGGTTAGAGAATGGGACTTCTGGTGAGGACGCTTGTGACCCTTGAGCCCACAATTTTGAAGAGAGTGGGCGAAAATTGTCTGTCTAAGAGAGAGATACCCCAATTTGAAACTAGGGAGGTGGAGACTGTGTTTCTCTCTTTCTAAGCGTCTGATTCCTCACGCAATGCCACGCAGTACACACTCCACACCACGTAGTACATACCATGTGCTCAGTGCCACACAGTGTGCCAGCTGGTGCCCAGCCTTGCCTTCCTTTCCTTCTCTCGGTGGGCAGTCAGTCTCATTCCCGCCTTGGGTTCCTAGAAAGTGCTGGGCAAGTATTCTGAGCATCTCTCATGGGCGAATGGAGCTAAGTTCTTCACAATGCTGGGCAAGCAACCCGTTTCTCCTCAGAGAATCTGTGGGCACTGTGGCCTGCCGTCGTTATTACTGTGGTTCTCGGGTCTTTAACTTATTTTCTCACAGAGAGCCTCTATCTTTTGTGGATGGTTGTGGTATATGATGGAGAGAGCTCAGTGTTCTTGAACATAGAAAGATTGGGAAGAGGTCGTGGCTTCTGAGAGCAGGATTCCCACTCCAGTGAACATTGTCTCCTAAAGAGAGGGGGGGACAGGAAGCTTCAGTTCCCTAGGAGAACTCTTTTTTTTTTTTTTTTTTTTTTTGAGACAGGGTTTCTCTGTGGCTTTGGAGCCTGCGCTGGAACTAGCTCTTGTAGACCAGGCTGGTCTCGAACTCACAAAGATCCGCCTGCCTCTGCCTCCCAAGTGCTGGGATTAAAGGCGTGCGCCACCACCGCCCAGCCCCTAGGAGAACTCTTTAGGAAGAGAACTGAAACTTAACGGCTTTACCTATGTTTTTTTTTCTCTGTATTTTACAACTGGGTTCAGAGCCTTTACTTGGACTTCATCATTAGCTGGATGAGGTTTTCTCAATTGCTGGACATCCCAGCATAGATATTAAGAATCTTCCTCAATGACTGTGTGGGATGACTGGCCTTTCTTAGAAGCTCCAAGTGCTAATCCTGACGGCCTCAGTTGGGTTCGCAGACCAGAGCTTCATGGTTTTATGATGTGTGGTTTTAAAAATCCAGTTCACTGGGTCAAAGCACAAGCTGTCAAGCCTGAGGTCCTGGATTTTATCCCTGGAACCCACATGGTGCAAGGAGGAAACCAACTCACCCAAGCTGTTTTCTGCTTCTACTTGCATCAACCCAAACAAGTGTAATACAATTTAAAAAATAAAATAAGTTACATATTCCCAAAATGGAAATGGCTTTTGTCTCAACCTGAACTGTTAGTTAGGGCTTCCCAAGCGCTTCTGAAAGCTACGACCCTGGTTCCTGTGGGTGTGTCTCCTTTGGTTGGTTCTTTTCTGTTTCATTTTCCCCCTTTTAAGATGCATTCTGACAATTTTTTTTTTTTTGGCAAAGATTGATTCTTGCATTAAGTCCTCACAGATTTAAAATGCTCTCATGTAGTCTGGTGGTCAGGTTTCCGTATTGATTAAGCAGGTAAACCTAACTATGCCTTTTTCTTTTATCTGTTGCTTCCTGTGCTGAAGGCCCACTTTTCTCCATTCCTCCTCATCCCTTCACTTTGAAGAAACTCCTTTATCATTTTGTTTACATTGCTGGAAAAGAACAGTAGGTGGCAGTAACATTTCAACTCAAAGGGTGTTTAGGGCCTTGCTACAAACAGGAACGGTATTCAGCAGGAAAAAGCAGATTGTACAAGCTAATGGTGAAATTGCTATTTTTTTAAAAGCTTAATATATGTCAATGCAAGAATCTATTTTAGAAATGAACACTGTATTTCAAACACAGCTCCCACAGGGGCCATCCTTGGGCGTATTTGCACAGACAGTCTTAAAGATGGAGTCGTAATGAGAAGGGAGACAAAGGAGTGGATATTCACTTCAGATGAAGGGCTCATCAGGGTTTGTGACACGCAGCTTGGGACTTTTGCCTCCATGACAATGCGCATCTCTGTGCTCCCCACCGCACCGCCCTCTCTCTCTGCCCTTCCCCTAAGTTGGGAGTGAATGTTACCTTTGAGACCCTCTGGCTGTCCCTGAAGGGGTTGTGACCACTTGAATAGAGTGTGTTTGTCTCTGTCCTCTCAATGCCACTTTGTGTGGTTTAGCTTTCATCCTTGCTCTCCTTCTCCACTGCTCTTTTATGGTCTGTGCTTTGTCCATTGTCCCAGAGAAATGAGATAATTAGAAGGAACAAAAGCCAACAAAGAGGGGTTTATGTAGTTGATGGAGATTCTCAATGCAAAAGAAAATTTTTTTTTGGTCCCATTTTCCTTAATTATAGATGCTCTGGGGCCAGAGTGAAGGTGGCAAAGTTTTCCCTTGGATCCACTGCCTTACTTTCTCACCAATTCCTCACGGTGATCTCATGGAGTTGGGTGCTCTAGGGATTGGTGGAAGAAGCTCAAGTGAGGAAAGCTAGTTACCTCATGATAAGAATCTATAGTTCGCTTTCAAAGCACGTTAAACCACACTTAGATTTCCTGGGTTTAAATGGAGATTCTTGCCCAGGTTCTGAACACTGCTGGGCCTGTGCAGCACCCTTTCACGGGGTAACAGAGAAAACAAAGATGGCATTTCTCTATCAGTAAAACAGAGCTTGAAAATGTGCCTGGAAGGAGTGTCCCATGGGGAATTGGTTTCCATTTGAGACTTCTTAGGTGTCTCACCGGGAACCAGAATACTCTCTTAAGCATGACACTGCGTGATCATGCCCAGATATGCCTGAAAATTCACCATGGGAACAGAGTGTTCCTATGGGCTTTACTACAAAAAAACTGCATTCAACCAGAGTATGAGGAGTAAAGATTAAGAGAGGCCAGGAAGTTCTCAGGGGCTGTAGTCAGGAAAAAGAAGAAAGAAAATGGGTTGGGCAAGAAAATGCAGAGTTGATAAGGCAGACAAGAAGCTCTCCATGCATGTATGTATGCATATCTGTATGTATGTATGCATGTCTATATGTATGTATGTATGCATATCTGCATGTATGTATGTATGCATGTCTATATCTATGCATATCTGTATGTATGTATGCATGTGTATATGTATGTATGTATGTATTAGTTTTTTGAGATAGGGTTTCTCTGTGTAACAGCCCTGGCTGTCCTGGAACTCACAGAGATCTGTCTGCCCTCCATCTCCTGAATGATGGGAATAAAGACGTTCACTGAATAGGACGTGTAATCACCCCAGTCTTATAGAAATCACTGTGTTAGCTAGAGTCCTCAGCTGGAAGGTAAAGAGCAAAGGCATGCACAAGAAAGGAAGATTAATAAAATCCATGCACAAAATAGCTCTCAGTGCATGGGCACGTGTGCTGTTCTAGTCTCTGCTTTATTCCCCAATGAGGCTCTGACCACTAAGACTGGTTAATTTACTCACAGTGTGTTGGGCAGTGTGTAGAGGCAGTCCAGGTGCCAGCTCACCTAAGTGGCTGCTGTATTTCCGTTATAATTTTGCCCTCTACTGGACAAGGCTGTGCCTATAAATATCTCAGAGTTCTTCTATTGTCTATTGTCTTAGAAGAATATTTCAGTATTTTCAGAATATAATTTCCACTCTGTGTCTCAGACTAGGCTTTCATTCCTATCTTGCATGTTTTCTTAAAGCTCCTCTCAGTGTGGTGGTCCCATCATTCTGATGGTCTCCCAGCATTGTGATGGTTAAGTATGTATATTGGGAATGCTGGGAAGGAAGGCAAGCATTATTTTGTAGATAATTCTTTTCAAAAAGTAGTAGAATGTGTAGGTAGGATATTAGTATTCGCCTACTCTGTCCTCTTTGACATCCAGTTTCTAAGGGAAGAAATGATGCAGATAGCCCGAGGAAGGACCAAGCAGAAAAACTATGGATACCATTAAATGAAAACCATGAGATGAGAAGAAAGTGGAACAGTGTGTTGAGGCTTAAAAAACAGAATCAAGATAGTGTCGTTAAAATATAGAAATTTATAAATCTTACAGATTTAGAGCAACTCATGAGAGCTGCCACAAATGCACATCTCCAAAGCCTATTCCAAAGCACTATGCAAGGTTAAAAGTCTAGAATAGCCATGACATCTATTACTTCAGCTCTGAGTTCACTGATGGATAGGGATGAAATGGCACAGGAGGTACCACACTTTTTAGGAACATATGCCTCCATGAATTTAACCTGCTTCTGCTGTTACATCTTGTCGCTTTGCTCGTAGGAAATTGGACATGAAGTTTTCAGTGTCCTTAGGCCTATGGCTGACCTACATGAAAGGCAGGAGGTTGTGAAATGGAAATTGTGAATAGATAGCAGTTTGAGAATGGTCTTTGATCTTGTGCCTTATGACTGACAGAGTCTAGATACAGCACTGTCCAATACAGGAGCCCATGGTCAGTATATGTCTTAGGTCTCATTCCCGCAGATTCCTATAGTATAAAATAGTTGTATAGAATTTAGGATAATGGTACATCACAAAAGCATATAGCTTCTTTTTTTATTACTATTGTTTCATATATATGTGTATATATGAACAAAACTATAAGTACAACTTGTTTATTTTTGTTGTTTGTGTGTATATGGTTTCCAGGTAGACTAGTTTGTGTTAAATAACTGAAGATGGGTGCTAAAAAGAAATCCCACACCAACTCAGATTTATTTAGGGGTAGACTTGCAGATCACAGTCCTCTGCACAAACAGGGAACAGGAACCAAATATGACAGCTAAAAGAGACAGCATATCTATTGGTATTACTATTGTTCCAGTCTTGTCATGTAGAGAGAGAGCAGTATATTTTAACGTCAGGTAGTGTGATGCCTCAAGATTTGTTCAGTTTGCTCAAGATTGCCTTGGTTTCTTGAGGTTCCTTTTGATTCTATATTAATTTTAAGATAGTGTTTATAATATATGTAAAGATGACTTTGTTTTTATATTTAATAAGTAGCTCATCTTGTATTGCCATGAATATGGCATGCCTTTCTGTGTGTTGTGCCTTCTTCACTTTCTTCTATCAATTTTGTATAAAAACTTTTCTGTAGAAATACCTCTGTTCTAGAGAATAAACTGAGCCCCCAAAACATCTAGAGATGTTGCCTAAAGCTGCCTTGAATGAATTTTTACTTTAATCCCAGCACTCGGGAGGCAGAGACAGGCAGATCTCTGTGAGTTCGAGGCCGGCTTAGTCTACAGAGTGCATTCCAGGACAAGCTCCAGAGCTACTGGGAAACCCTGTCTCGAAACAGACAAACAAACAAACAAAAAATAAAATCCAAACATCTTTTGCTCTGGGATCCTTATGTGTGCACTAACTTTAAGTATAAATAAAAATAAAAAATTATCAGTAAAATAGTGGAGCACTTTTAAAAGTGTTTTGTGTTTTGACCTTTTATATTATTTACCTCTTATGCTACTTTTCTCTTTACCATGGCAACAGGTAGGTTCTTCTCTCTCTAATGCACTAGTTAAAGGCCGTAAACCTGTGCTCTCTTCCGTCTGCATGGATTCCTTGGTGATGACATTCCTTTCTGCAATTCTCAAAGGCTCTATTTCCCCCCCAACTCTCCACTCTCCTCACTCTCTCCATATTCGAATGTCATGCAGATTGAGTAACCATTTGTAACTTCATGCCCTCATCTCTTCTGCATGTTCCTATTGGCATTTGGATTCTTTGTGGGTCTGTGGTGGCTTTTTGATTACTTGTAACATTTTCACTGGGTAAATTCTTTCCAGAACTTGTTATTTGGGGTAGATCATTGCAGGATGCTTGACTCTGGGTTGTTTGTTTACAGACACTTTATGATCAGCACTCTCTTCTGGAGTGTGCTCCAACGTCTCAAGAGCAGGACATCTCAGCTCAGAGCCGGGCTTTCTGCCCTGGCTTTGTGGTATATGATGTTGCTGAGTCTTTACAGCCTATTATAATCAAGACTGTCCTCCTGAAACGTAGTCCAGATTTTACTCTATTTGGTGGCTCCTTTTCATGTATGGCGCTGTAACTTATAAACATCTAGATCACTAGAAGATGTTTTCCTTGGTTTCCATCTTCCTCATTATTTTTCATGGGTTTCAAAGAGAATCAAAAGCCAGACACTTTTACTCTTCCTTCTTGACATGGAAGGTAAACAGTAACCCTGAGTTTATCTTCTCTCTGTTCTCTTTAGATCATTCAAAAATGGAAACCAGAGCATGTGACTTTCAAACATCTTTTTTTTTTGGTATTTATTTTGGAAAGTCAATTCCAGACAGTTGAAAATAGATTTATGGGCTCCATATGGAATGGCCCTAACTCCCCCAGCCATGGGTTTGTCATTCCTGTGCATTTCAGCAGTACTGAGTTATTTATGTTTCTGATAACGTCTATGAGATTTCACTTCTGGCTGTTTTATGTACCTATCGCTTCTGTCTAGAATTTTTCTCTCACTTACTTAATGAGCTCTTATTGGTTCCCTAAAGCTGGGGCAAGATGCTTTTGACCTTCTGAGTTTGTTTCATTCTTAGGGACGTGACTCTCTGCATTGTTAACCTTTTACTGCCTGTGGGTTTTTTTTTTTTGTTGTTATACTTTTCACTATGGTGTAAGCATTTATTTTTCTATAATCTATTTTTCTGCCACTATGTTATAAGCAGGTTTTTTTATTCTTCACTAGATTATGACTTTTCCAATACTGTCCTTTGTTTCTTCATGACTTCAGGAGGGACAAACATTTGGGGCCTTGACTCATTAAATTGATGCATATTAAAAGACTTTAGCATGGATGATAACAATTTAGTTTTAAGAAAACAGAATCATAAGTTTTAAGTATAGTGTTTGACTTCTTATTTTGATTTTTCTGTTGTCTTTTCTTTTTAATTCCCTGAATTTGAGTGGAATAAGAATGTAAATAGTGCCAAGCAAGCAATAAAACATAGCCAAAACATATATATTCTGTAGATCATCATAAAGACTAGTGATTAGGAAAATATAGAGAGGGACTCTACATCACTGAGTTAGTAATTGTTAGTAACAGTTCACATCATGAGGCAGCTTCTAGATCTGAGACTGTGTTCATGGATGGAAATTGAGCAAGTTTAGGCCCATGGCTCTCAGGCATGGTGGGAGAGTGAGGAGAGAGGGTTCCTGTGTGCCTCAGCTGTCAGGGTTGGCTGTCAGAAAGACAATCCTTCTCTAGGATTCAGCCTCTAGGCTAAAAATAACCGTGTATACCGCTCATTGCAGGATGTTTCTTCTCTCCTGAGCCGAGTTCTGTGAAACCTTGTATGCCCATTTCCAGCCTAAATGGATGGCGTGCTTGTCTCCGTGGTATAATCTAGTGATGTTTTGCAGTGAAAGGTGAAATGCCGAGTGAGGGTTGAAATAGTCCATATGTCTTCAAATTCCACAAGTCCTGAAGCCACAGAAATTCAACATGACTAATCCTTGCAAAACACTCTGAGACGGATAGTTTGTCCTCGCCGCCTGGACGTACTTTAGAATGCATCCCCGTGGGACTTTGATGGAGCCATCTGGACTTTTTCAGATTTAGTATTAAATGCTCTGCAGGAAGGCAGGAAAGACTGTGCCTCAGGGGCTCCCACCTGGGACATGCAGGAGGCCAGGGGCTTGGATTTCTCTTTGTTCTCATTTTCTGTCAGAAATTAATTGTAAATACATTTTTGTTTAGTTTTCATAAACAAAATCAGAAGTGAAGATGCTCCTTTGTTGCTGACTCACTTTCCATGCCCCAGGCAACTTTATTGGTGCGTATTGTTTCCAATCTATGTTCTTTAGAATCATCTTTTAATTCCATTTTACCTTCTGTTCATCACGCCCCCCCCTTATTTTTTTCCCTACTAAAGTAGATATGAGTATCCCTATTGCTGGATGTCTTGGACAACTTTTGGCTTCGAGGGTGCTTATTCCAAAGCTCCCTTTCTCCTAGATAGCTCTGAAGCCAACAATTCTTAAGATCAGTTGAAGGTAATAGGATCCTATTTGAAGAGCCTTAAAATGTGCCTAATTCTGAATGTGTGGTACTGAAATCCATTCAATTTAACAAATGGGATGCAGAGTCCTGCTTTTTCTAAGTATGATGTGTTTCCACTTTGCCAGGAGGTGATGACCTACAAGGACCAGTGTGTAGACAGCTCAAAATCTGGGAAACTTAAGAGGCACATAAATCAGCTCCAACAGGGGAGGCTGACTGTTTCTTGGGGTAGTGATTTGTCAATTTCTGCTCATCATTCATCTAGTTTATTTGCCTCTTGGACACTCATTTTTTTCCCCCACCAAGTTGTGGGATTCTCTCTTTCATGTGCAAAATTCTACTTGAAAAGGCTCATGAGGCTGAAATGGGTTAGCACTTTGCACGAATGGGTGTGTACATTTTTTCTCCATTACTACCATGTGCGCAACCATTGCTGTGTACTCACATAATAAAAGGTTATATTGCTCATCAGTAGATCGAGGGAAGCAGATGCGTCCTCAAGTTGTTTAACATTGCTTCAACAGCTAGTACATCCCTCTGATGTTTCCCTCTCATGGCTCATGAATATCCGGGATGGGTTACCTAGCTACATTTGCCACCCCAATGACTGTGATGGGCCAGCTATGAAGAGAAAAGTATGCAGCATATCTAGAGGAAGCATGTTTGTTGCAGCCCTGTGACACCATGCCTATGCTGCTGACATTATAGTAACCCATGATACTCAACCTATAGAGGTAATATGGAAATGGTATGAACTAGAATATGCCTTTTAACAAGTACATTCATTACCTCGCCCACTATACTGAGTTTCTCCTTAACTGACTTTTTCTTAAGATTTATTTATTATTTTTTATTTTATGTGTTCGAGTGTTTTGCCTGTGTGTATGTATGTGTGCCATGCGTGTGTCTGGTACCCATGGAGGCCACAAGGTGTCAGATAATCTGAAACTATGTTTAAGGATGACTGTGAGCCACCATGTGCATACTGGGTCCTCTGCAGGAATAGCAAGTGCTCTTTACCACTGAACCATCTCTCCAGCCGCACCTGAACTGAATTTCACTATAATTTCTGTAACATTATTTATATGTACTGTTATCATTATCATTCATAAAATACTTATCATGTTTCTATTATCTTTTTTAGATCACCAGTCTCTTCAGAAGATCATGGTAAGAAGATGTCATTTTTATACTAAATTATGCACTCAAAATTTGTCCCTGGTCCTTATTTCTCAGTCAGAGCAGAAAATTATGAAGAAAGTCTCTAAGATGTTGACTCTGTAGTTTTTCTAGTGTGAAATGTCAAACACTTTTAAAAACTTGATCCACGGAAACTGAGTTTGTTATTTGGTATTATTTCCAAATCAGTTGTAACCATTTTTGGAAATAATATCTTTATTTAATATTTTCTGCCTGGTTCTGTTCAACCATCACAAATATTGCATAAATAATCAGGTAAGAAAAAAAAATATCAGGTAAGCATGTATTTTCTGTGAGCATGCTTTTCACCTCTAGGAGATACCTCCTAAGTCCTTTCCAGATGGTGAGGTTGCATTTCTGCACAGCCATTGGCAGAGTGTTGTAAGTCTGAAATGGAGCTGCGCAGCTCAGTCAGGGTGAATTGTTCTTATTTTAAGAGGCAGCCACTTCACTCAAAGGACAGAACATCTAATTATGTCATCTCTAACCTTTGCTCACTTATTCCAGCAGCCACTCAAAATTGTTTGTCGAGTGGCTGCAGTGGTTCATCATATCGTAGAATGATACTTCACAAATATCGGTATTCAGGTTTAGCTGAGGACTTGTTGATGTCATTCTTCCTTGGACTTTTGAATTATTTCATAAACACAACCCACACCTGTACATTACCACTTTCCAGTTTACCGAGTGTACATAGCATCCTTCACAGGTAGGGTGGACACTTTGTAACAGAGCAAATATTGGGGTTGGCTTTTTGATACTGTATTTTAAAAGGGTCTGGTAGGCTCTGAGGATGGAATCTTCATCCCCCTCTACCGTTACTCGTTTAGCCTTCATCTTTTCCCATCCCCTGTCAATACCCGGCCCCCCGGGCAGAGGCCCCAACCCGGTTCCGGGATCCCCCACCAGTTTTTAAAATTTTATTTATTTTTTGCATCTTCTGCTTCCATTCTTGCTGTTCCTTAGAAGGAAATGGCTCTTTCTTTCTGTCACATAGTTTCTGCTCACCTTTATTTTACCTTTAGTGAAAGCTTTCTGATCCACCGACTATGTCATATGTCTTCCTAAGCGTGACACATGATTCTGATGCTTTTCTTAGCTAGCTGTTCAGACTGAATTTTTTTGATGTAGTGTCCAACAAAAACCAAACATTCAAAAAATGTGTTTATTAAGTGAATGAATTAAGGAAATGGAGAGGGAGTTTCAGGCCAACTCTCCTGCTGCTACCTTATGAAATCTGTCCTAATATTGGAACAACGTTGTGTCATGTTCTCTGAAGAACTGTAGGGAAAATTATGTTTGAGGCCCATTAAGTCCGAATTAGGTAATCAACCACCTAATGGTAAACCATTATTGCATGCTATTTTGCTGATTGTTGCTGGTATGAATAAAATTTTGATTGTATATTTATAAGTCCTTCAGCTTCCATGTCCAAATGACAAATTAGGAATGTGTGTTTGCATTTATTTTGAGCTATTTTTACCCTTAATAACCTTTGGCTGTTTTTGTCTTCCTTTCTATAAGAGTACATCCTCTATTCACAAGGGGCAAGGATTCTGAATTAAAGTTCTGAGAAAGTTAAAGTTCTAGGACTTTTTTAGAGTTTAGGATATGTCAGCATCCTTTGAAGATCTGAAAGGCGGCCCCTGCCCAAATAACTTGCTCTTGGTATTTTACAATGATTGAATGTGATTAGTTGAGGAACTACTATGCAAATTTAGATGAGTATTATATTTTGGTGAATTCAAAAATGTATTATGTATTTACGTCTCTTAGTCTCCTGCAACTTCTAAAAACAGTTTAAACATGCGTGCTGATTTACCCATGCTGCCTAATTGTTCATCATCGACTAGTCTGTGCATCCTTAGGGAATATTTTCACGTTTCTTTAGCACTATGATTTTCTATATGGCACACACTGTATGTTTCCTTACCTTTATATATTTTAGGAATTAATATTTTCTGTGGCCATCATAAAGCATCTTCAGTGTCACACCACCACTCTGGAATGACATTGCAATGCACCCCTAAACAGGTTTTTCCTGTTTATTCTGAAAGAATCTAGGCACATTGGCAAATGGGCTATGAAGCCAGAATAAAAAGCCTGTGCCTCTCAGTGTTCTCTTTTGTTCCCTTTCCACCAGCAATCCCATTTCCTTCAGTACCAGCTGCTCCCTTCAGCTATTTCTGAAACAAAATTCATTCTTGGAGAAATCTAACTTAGAAAGTCCCCTAGCTCTGCTGCTCTCTGGCCTTACAGGTTCCCGTCAGAGATCACTTGGGTGCAGCAACCCCACTCCTTCTCTTTGATTCTGTTTGTCCATGCATCGGGGCTCTTCATATCTGAGCTATGTGTCTTCTGCAGAAATGACTTGGGGACCATCACAGGAAATTTAATGAGTTTTCTTATCAAAACAAATAAAGAAAGAAACCAAGAAAAGCTTTAAAAATATAATGGCTGTCAAAGATAAATCTGCCTCTTTTGACTTTCTCTATAAACATCAACTTTATATCAACATCAACTAAAAACCTCTATTCTTACATCAGATTGAGAAAGAACAAAATGCTTAATGCATCATTTTCCTTGTAGTCCCCAAGGAGTGAATGGGTTCAGAATTGGGTGAGTGCTAATATAAGATTGCCGACACCAGGCATAAATGACACTTATGTTATTTTTATGTTGATAACACAGTATTATGGTCTTTGAGAAGAGAAGATAAAATGTATTGAGCACTTACTCAGAACTTTAACTGCATTATCCCCTCTCATCGTTAATAGGTACCAGCCTACAGGGCATGCGTCCTCCTAATTTTATAGCCGGAAAAACGAATCCTTAAATAACTGCCTTGATATCGCATGGCTACTAAGTGGTAGAGTTAATTTAAACCCAGATTCAATATCCAAACTTTCCTTTTTTTTTTTTTAAACTTCAGCACATTGCTGGGAAAACAAAGAAATGATTGTCAGCATTAAGGTAACTTGACTGAATTATTGAGAGGGGAGGAAAGTTCCTTCCCTCTAACAAGAGTTTATTTACTGCTGTGTAAGTAATTTCTTTTTAATGACAAAGGAAAACTGAATAAAAAAATAACAACTTCTCCCTCCTGCTGGGAATGATTTGTCCCAGTAGAAAAAGTGAAATACCGATGTCACATTTTCTCATAATTAGTTAGTTGAGTGAAGCCGAGGCTTCGGGGAAGCCTGCCATGTGAGTCCCAGGGGGAGCATTATGTTTTAATGCAACATCTGGAAGCTGGAGTCCCACTCCACCAGAAGATAAGCTTGGCAGTGATTGATGGCCCTGTCCGCTGAGTTTCCCTCCATTTAGTGCCTCACACTTCATCATTTCAGCGGCTGGAGTCACCTCCTCAAGCACAGGCAGCTTCTCCAGCTCTGATCTCTTGGGTCCTTCCTTGCTCCTCGCACGTTGAGTTTCCAAGCCTCTCAGAGTGCTGTTCCTTAGAGCCACTACTCATGTGAGCATCCTGAAGGGCATTTTCCAGTGAACGTCCGTCCTGGTGCAGAGTGGGAGAGAATCTTTGCCATCTATACATCTGACAGAGGATTAATATCCAGAATATATAAAGAACTTAAAAGATTGTCAAAGAATTTTTTAAAAGAAAGAAAGAAGTTACTCACTGAAAAAAAATGGGCCTGGAACCTGAATAGAGAATTCACAAAAGAAGAAAAAGAAAAGGTATACCATAAAAGGGCTTCGCTAGACACTTAAAAGAACACCAATAAGCTATTTGATTCCTCAGCAGCCTCTGAGTGGCCACCCCATTGCGCGCGCATGAGCGCGCACACACACACACACACACATACACACACACACACACACACACACACACACACACACACACACACAGCCCCTGTAGTCTCATGTTTCTGTTGCCACAGTAAATAGTTGACAATAATGGCCGTGACCAGTCTGGAAAATGTAATGACTGTGGTCCCAAGAATCAAGTCAGTGGGTCAGACTTAGAGTTGACTATACTTTGTTATTGGCAATCAAACACATTATTATATCATGCAGAACTCTTTGAGATATCAAAATTATTTATTTTATTTTTTTAAAATAATATTTTATTTTACATACTAATCCCAGTTCCCTCTCACGCCCCTCCTCCTGCTCGCACCATCTTCCCCCTACCTCACCTTCCAGCCACTCCCCAGAGACAGTGAGTCCTCCCATGGGAAGAAGCAATAGACAAGATCTCCTGAGTAAATTGGGAGTGTGGGGTGGAGGGTAGAAGGGGAGTGGGGAGGGGAGAAGAATGGAGGGAAGAGAACATGCGATATCAAGATCCTGTTAACTTATTTTTGGGGGCTTTGCTTTTTGTTTTAAATTTTACATTTAGTGTGTGTGTGTGTGTGTGTGCACGCGCGCGCACGTGCGTGCACGCGTGCATGTACATATCTGCGTGCTTCAAGGTGCAAGTGGAGGCCAGAGAACAATTGCAGGAGTCAGCTCTTCTCTGCTACTCTGTGGGTTGTAGGGATTGGACTCGGGTTGTCAGGCAGACCACACGTGTCTCTGCCTGCTGGGCCATCTCATCACTTCTTAACTCACCTTTCTTTTCCTTGTGTGTGTGGTCTTGTTAATGAAGACAGGGCCTCTTTGCATTCCAGGCAAGTACCCAATCACAGACTGTATTCCCTGCCCTGTTTTTAGGTCCTATTTTGCCCAGGTTGGCCTTGAACTGACTCTGTAGCCCACGTAAGCATGATCTGTGTCCTCCTGTCTCAGCCTCCTGAGCAACTAGGATTCCAAGAAAGTACTATTAGGCTTGATCCTTTTCCTAACATAAATATAAACATATGTTTGCATACTAAAATAGTTATTATATATAAAATCTAGATACTTACTTCAAATAATAGCTAAACAACCACTGTGAGCCATTTCCCAGGTCAAAAAGTAAAACATACAACTTGAGATCTTCAGGCTGTCTGCCGTTCTGACTATATTAACTTCCCTGCCTTTCAGAATAATTGCATTTTCCTCCTCATCAGTCATGCCATTTCTTTTTTTTATTTTACTACATCTATGCATACATGTGAATTTATGTGTGATTGTATATGCATACATGTGTACGTGTACAATACAGTTTTGCCTATTTTAAATCTCTACAAGATGAAACAGGCTGTATATTTTTCTGTTACTTGTTTGAATCTTTGCATTTTTAAAATAATGTTTTATTTGCTCTTTGAAATTTTCATATATTTATACAATGTGTTTGGAGCTTAGCTACTCACCACTACCTCCTTCCAGCTCTTCCTGGTGCTCGCCACTGTTCCCCTCCCAACTTCATGTCTTCTTTCTTTATATTGTTATTAATATAATTAATAATCCTGAGCACAGTTAGTTAGTGCTGGCCGTAGGTATATGAGTGTGTAACCATCCAGTGAGATATAAATAAAGGGAGCAGCCATGTTCTCTCCTTTTCTTAGAAGAAGCCACCAACTGACAACAGATCCTCTGCTAAAGGGTTAAGGGTGGAGTTTTGGAGTCCCCTCCCCTATGAAGAACGGTATCTTTACTGGCTGGATCTTGTGCTGATTTTATGTAGGTAACCACAGCTGCTATGAGCTATTACGTGCAACCTCCACGTGGTCTCCGGAAGACGGCGTTTCCAAGCTTTCCTTCCCATCCTCCAGCTCTTACACTCTTTCTGCCCCTTCTTCCACAACGTCTCCTGAGGGTTAGACAGAAGGAAGACGGTTGATAGAGACTATCCATCCATGGTCACTCATACTCAGCACCTTGACTCTATCTACCACTACCCTCTGCAAAAGGAGCTTCTCTCACCAAATTGAGAGCAACCCAATCTGAGAGGACAAACTTCAGTTTGTAGATTGCCAGACCACTTAACAAGACAGTTGATGACAGATTACCCGCTAGGGCCTGATAATCTCCCAGTCATGGGTTTTGTACATTTAATCAGAGTGCATAAACTTCTGTGATTCATTTTTGATGAGTGTCATATTTCTCTTGTTTATTTGTCATGTGGTTTAATGTTCTACTGTATAAATACATAGCAATTTATGAGTATAATCTGCCATTGATAAATGCTTATATTTAGTTTGATTTTGGAAAATACTACCACTATGGAGGTTCTTTTCCACAACTCTTCTGGTGTCCTCGTGTGAGAATTCCTCTAATGTTTAAGACCCTTGATGGCAATGACGTAGTTAGGGAGTAAATTGTACACATCTTCAGCTTTCAGGTAAGTGGAGAAAGTGGTCATTCAGGCGTGTACTCTCGGCTTCAGTGGGTAAGAGCTTCCTTTGATCCACCCAGCTGATGTTTGAAATTAATGGATTGAAAAATATTTGCCAGTCTGATGTTCGTGCGACCTTGTATCTTATATATTGTGATAATAGGTTTTGCACGCTGATGGAGCATCTTTTCATGTAGTTACAGGCCTCTCGTGTTTGTCCGTCTGTGAAATGCTTCATTTTGTTATTGGCCCCACTGCTTTCCCTTTGGTTTGTCTGTATTTTAATGGTTTCATAAACATAGTTTTGAATATTATGAGCACATTTTTTTCTTCTCTCTGTTGTAACTTTTCTTCAGCTTGTGGGTTACATTTTGAAGCTCCTTTGCATTTCATCCAATACACAGATGTTCATTATTTTAAAATATTTTAAATTATTGGTATTTTCCTGTAGTTGATGTCTTTGGGATGTTTTAAAGACTTGTATAACACAAAGTTAAAATCCCTATTGCATTTGAAAAATATAGCTGCATTCTTTATTGATTTTTGTGGTTTGATAAGAAATAAAGATGCACTTTTGCTTGATTTTTCATTGCTTGAGAATGGATATGAGCATATATGTGTTTTGATCCAACCCACCCCACTCTTCTCCAACTCCTTCAGGACCCTACCACCATATTTCTTCCAGACATTCATGTATTCATTTTAAAGCCGAGGGAGTCCACTTAGTGCTGTCAGGATGTCCATGTCCTCCTACTGGAGCATGGGCAGCCCATGGAGGGAGAAGTTTGTAGAACACCTATTTAATGTATTGTCTATGTCCTTCACTGGTTTATAAAGCCTGTTTTGTCTTCTTGTCTTGTCCCTCTTTTATTTTTTATTTTAATTTACATTTTTACCTGCTTTTTAAAAGTAGGATGACTTTTATTAAAGATTGTCTAATTTACATAAGCATACATATGGTTTAAATACTACTTTATAATAAAAAACTATGGAAAATTCAAAGAGAAAATTATAAACCAACCAACATAAATTTTGGGTTGATAAGACAACATAAAACTATATGAACAAAAGGTTTTATATATATACATATATATGTATATATATAAAATCAAAGGTCTTGGTTATTGTGGAATACTTTTCAGCTAACCACGGAGAAATTATTATTACTACCTTAAATCTTTTCTCTTTATTATTTTATTGGCTATTCCATGTGTGTGTGCTATATTTATATCATTTTCATCCCTCCTTCTTCCCTAAATCCTCCCTCTCCCTTTCCATTCTCTCTCAAATTCATAACCTTTTCTTTCTTTGTTATATATGTGTGTTTCTATGTGTATAAATACACACATTGTATATATGTACACACGCACATATATAATATGAATACAACCTGCTGAGTCTATGTACTTTTACGTGTTTAGAGCTGACTGCTTAGGGTGAGATAACCTATCCAGTGGCTCATCCTTGGAGAAGACTGATTCTCTCTCTCAGCATCTGTCAGTTGCCTGTAGGTCTTCATCTAGAAGTAGGGCTTTGTGAGCGTTCCGCCCCCATCCATGTTGGCATGTCAGTGAGTACTGTCATTGTGTGGGTCTTGTTTAGGTGCTGGATTGTTGAGATTTTATGGATGAAGAAGACATTGCAGCAAAGGGTGTAGCCCTCTGGCTCTTAAAATCTTTCTGTACTTTCTGCGATGCTTCCTTAGCCGTAGGGGTTGTGTCATAGATATATCAATTGGGTTTGAACACTCCATGATCGGTTAGTAGTTGTTCTATGCGTTTTGACTAGTTGTGGATGTTTTGCAATGTCTACATCTGCTGCAATGAGAAGTTTCTTTGGTGAAGAGTGAGAGCTAAACTCAACTGTGGGTATAAGATAAGTATTAAGAATGCATGTGGCATCTATACTGGTTTGGGACCATAGCAGTCATAGGTTTTCTTGTAGGGTTCATGATCTCACCAGCCACAGGTAATTGGCTGCGTTTACAGTACCAGGCATGGATTTCTTCCTATTTAGTAGATCTCAAGTCTAATTAGATGACTGTTGGTTACTCACAAGAAATAAATGTCAATATTGTAATAGATTTTCTCATTTGTTTTATTGACCGGTATGTCTGTTACTTTTTAAAAGGCTTATTTATATTATGTACATGAATAGTTTGTCTTTGTGTATTTATGCACACTGTATGCGAGGCCACTGCCTGTCAGAGCACAAGAGAGGGCCTCTGATCCCATGGAGTAACAGATAGCTGTGAGTCGCCAGGTGGGTGCTGGGAACGGAACCTGGGTCCTCTGCACTCCAACCCCAGCACGACTGTTCTTATACCCAAACGACACTGTTTTAATTGTTCTGAAACTGTTATAGATCCTAAGCTTTGATAGAGGATAAACTCACGGATTTTTTTTCAGAGTGACTTTGTTTATATACAATTTTTTGTTTATATAAAATTTAAAAGCAATTTGTAATATTCTGTATGCAAATTTTATGTCTGGAGAGTAGATAGCTTGGCTCAGTAGTTGAGAGTGAGCGGGGCTCTTCCAGAGGACCTGAGCTAGGATCCCAGCCCCCATATCACCTGGATCACACTGCAGGCAACTTCAGCTCCAGGAGACCCGGCATCTTCTGGCTTTCACAGTCACCTACACACGAGTCACACGCAGAGATAAAAATAAATCTTCAATTCTTTTTCATGAATGTCACCTGAGTTTCTAAATCATTACGGAGAAGAGCCGTGTCTTTATGGTAAAAGCCCTTGGCTCCTGGTTGTATCGCCTAACACTTAATTGGTTATCTGTAGTATTTTATAGTTTTATCATCTTCAGTTTAGCCTAGTTCTAGGTATTTTATGTCATTAATGACACTTCATGAATTGTGATTTAAAAGTTGCAATTTCTTTCCTTTTCTTTTTTCTTTTCTCTTCTTTTACTTTTTCTTTTATTTTATGCTGCTATACTGCAGTGCAGTTAGCTTCTAAAAGCTTGTGTTTGCAAGACTCCTGTTAACTTTTAATGTCATAGACTTTACCTGAAGGGCCCCTCTGGGAGGAGATAATTCTGCATAGGTAACGCAGACAATAAACACTGAACATTTCACGTTACTCTCTCCTCTTCTTAGGCTTGGCATGTACTTTTCTGTTCCTATTCATGCTGATGCCAAACTGAGTAGATGTCGGTACAGTCAGCACCATTGCTAATCTCGTGATGCCACGATGAATGCCATCTATAATTTCTACTAAGTTGACGCTTTAATGCTCCATGACCTCAGTGTAGGAGGTGGCAATTGACTGTAGATGTTTTAAGTCTTTTCTTTCATTTTCATTTTCAAATTTGACATATGGTGAATTTCATTCAGTATCCTTTTCTTCGTCTTGTTTATTCTCCTTCACCTGTTAACATGATACATCTCAGGAATTGGTTTTTCCAGTGGAAACCAGTATCACATTCACGAGAAGAACTCAAATTGATTATCACATTTATCTCCTTTACATGGTACTGGCTTTCATTTGCTAATAATTAATTTGTTGTCTGTGTTCCTGTGTATGACTGGCCTTTAATTTCTTTTCAGTTTTTCTTTTTCTTTTTGTTTTTTCAAGACAGGGTTTCTCTGTAGCTTTGGAGCCTGTCCTGGAACTAGCTCTTGTAGACCAGGCTGGCCTTGAACTCACAGATATCTGCCTGCCTCTGCCTCCTGAGTACTGGGATTAAAGGCATGTGCCACCAGTGCCTGGATCTTTTCAATTTTTCTATTTCTGTTTGTTAATGAAAATATGTTACTCCTTGCTCCATCAAATGAATAAAAAACACATTCTCTTTTTCTAACCTCTGAGATACTTCACCAAACCCTTGATTCATCTATTCTGGAATTCCCTACTTTTCCTCCTATTTGTATTTCACAGGCAAGGGAACTCAGACAAAGACCTACTGGGTGGTTTGTCCAAGATCCCAGGCATAGTTAATGAAGGTTAGAGCAAGGATGCAGATTCAGGCAGTCAGGATGCAAGATTGGCCCTGCATCAGCCCTCTGTGCAGCATCTCCGCAGCATGCCATCCTTCTTGAGCTTGCATCAGCACCATTCTGCCTCCAAAATTGGGGCGCCAAAGTTCGTGTTTGGTGGGAACTGATCTTTAAAGATGAAGACATGCTCATTTCCAGTATACTTGACATTGAAGAAAATCAGTTTTGCCCATCCTCGTACTTCATAATTAGGGGAATAGGAACCCTGTTTCCTGCCAATGGCCCTTGGAACTGGTGACATGTAGCTTTTCCTCCAGGAACTGGCGTAATAAAGGGGACTCGTGACCAGAAGAATGGAATAAATGAAAGGTGCTTTCCCCTTTCCTGTGAGCTGCTTATTAGTCCAATGTGGTGAGTGGAGATACAGATGGCAACATCTGCAGCCTTTAATTGCCTGCTAGGAATAGCTATAATATTGGCCTCCACCGTATGCTGCCTTACAATGACTTTGGGCTAGCTAATGCCAAGTTGCTAGAGGATATTTTCCCTCCCCCATATCCAGTTTCTTACCCTTTAGTCCCCCGTTGTTTTTCTAATTAGTTTCAAACTTTTTAGAGCTTGCATTTAAGGCTGATCCCAGTTTAGTATCTGTTGCTTTCATGAGTAATTTCTATTCCTTTGCTTACAGACACTCCCTGGATCCCAGTTCCCTTGGGCTAATTCACCCATATAGCTTCTGTCACCGCCTACCATTCCTCTGGCAGGCCACCTTCTTTGTCTTTTATTCTACACCCTCCTCTGTACTTATTAATTCCTCTGTGTGTTGGAGCCACCTCCAGGAGCCTAAGGACAAAGATGAATTTCCCTGGCAGTTTCAATGCTCAAGCTTCCTCTTTTCTTACTCTTACTGATTTTTAAAAATGTATTCCTTTAAAAAAAAATAGTTCCTCTTGAGCGGTATTGCTCTTAATTGACTCTCAGCCCAATGAATAGAGACATTGCCCTGTTCTCTGCAATGCCCTGGCACGGAACTGAATTCCTCTATTCAAGCCTTACTGTTAAATGTGCTGCACTCCGTGGTGTTGGCAAACAGAAACATCCAGGGCTCATCTCTGAGTCCCATTGCAGCCTCATTAATGCTGTTCCCTGCGGTAGAAGATAGGTCAGCACTGGTCCTTTTCCAAAGAGATTCAGTTACTAATGTACTCAAAAGATGGCCTTTTGCAGTAGTTTCAATGGGCACTCCCCCAAAGACTGTGTGAAAAGGAAGAAATAGAAATGACAGCGCACCCACCCGTATTAGTCTTCTTTCCCAAATCCCTGGAAAATAGATTATCCGCTTCTGGTTAGAAATAAAGCAAGGAACAAAACAACTACCCCCCTCCCCAGGGTTCCCCAAATCTGGTTAATGTTATTTTGTATGTGTTCTGACCCCACTATGCTCCTCTCCCTCCCCTTGATTGTAAGCATATGATCCTTTTGAACCTTTTGGGTTCTTTGGAGTGCTTTGTTGGTGATAATTATCTAACTATCTGTGAAGGCTGATTGTTGAGTGTGCTGTGGGAGGGGCATTCTTTCTAAGAGTGACTCACAACAGTGCTGTAGTTTGCCTTCTGGCAGCAGAGAAGAGCTAAAGGACAGATTTGAAAATACTGAAAATAGGAACGTAGCAGGAAAATGGAAAGTTTGGAAAGGCGGAGCTAACCTCCTGGATTGTGTTTACATGGACGGATTGGATCAAAGACCATCAAATGAACTGATGTGTCTGGCAGCCAATGGTTATCGTCGAGTCCGGTACTCCCCTCGAAAAGGGAATCTGGCTTTTCTAATGAAAGCATGGGTCTTCTGAGCCTTGGATTCTGTCTACTCATTTATGAGAACAGAAATGGAGAATTAAAGTGTGATTACCTAGGGAAGCTAACTGTTTAAGGTTTTGATTGTATGAAAGCGTGTGATTTGCCATATTAATATCCAGTACAACCGTAGTGCTGGGTTGACACACTGGCAGTTGTTGTCACATGAGAATCATTGTCATTCCGCTTCTGTTCTTCCTGGTAATTGGAATCCTAATACTCCGTGAAAACTCCGGTGTGCTCTACCTAAAGCCAACTCACTCGTTCCTCTTGCGACGGCTAAGGTCTCTGAATCATTGTGATAATGGAGTAAAGAAATAAAAAGGAAGGAAAAGGACATGACTGGTCCTAGGTGTGGTGGAGAAGAAAGTTTACTATGGACATGTGGGAGAGTAGTGTAGTCAGGGGCAGGGACATCTGGGAGAGTCCAGAGTGGACACGACCGGACTGAGCTGGGCCATGTGAGTAAAGTGGGGTGAGGAGAGGAGAGAGAGGGGATCCAGGTGCAGCAGCCAGGAGTCCCAAAGGTACAAAAAGAGTGGGTAACTTGAAATGTTGGACTGTATAGGGAAGGGCAGCCAACCCCCTGGACTGGAGAGTTCACGGCAGGGGGCAGAGTTTGCCAGCCAGGATGGCCCTGTAAGGGGTAGGATGCAGGGGGAACCTGGAGGCTGGAGTCCGCTTTGATATGTTATCCTCAGCCATTTGCCCAGGTTTGAAACCAAACAGTAATCTATACATGTTAGAATGTATAACTATTTCAGTCAGTTCCTAATAGGCCATTCATAGCCGTGTTACTCTAGCCAGCGTGTTCTGGTACTTTGGAAGCATTCGTTTGTTTCGATAGAGAGTTCCACATAGCCCAGGCTATCCCATGACTTGCTACAGCTAAGGAGGACCTTCTACTCCTGATTGTCTTGCTTCTACCTCCTAAGTGCTAGGACTGTATGTACGTGCCACCACATCCAGCCTTGGAAGCATTGTTTATTTGTTTATAAATCAGTTTATGTTTTCTTGCCTGTGTGGTCTACTAGAGAAGTAAGTCACAAAACAATCCCACACCAGTTTAGAATTATGATTAACAAAAGGGAAAACCTTACAGATCATTGTCCTAGACAACAGCCCTCTGCACAACCAGAAAAAGCCTCTGGTAGCCGGAAGCGGATTCCGGAGCAAGAGAGAGAACACACAGCTACGGCAGCTTTTTCAAGCCAAAGAGACCACACCCAAGTGGGCTGGTATCTTAAAGGCTATTGACTGAAGGAGGGGAAGGAGCTCCTGCAGCAGTCTACTGTAACTATTTAGGCTTGAACTGTTTTAGTTAGAGATAGATTCATTTGTCCAGGCCTGTAACAGAATCATAATGTCAACTAAACACTTCTTGAATGGCTTTCCATGATGCCCCTGCAAGTCCTCTGGGTGGGTTTGGGTGTTGTATATTTTAGTATGTCTTTTCTTGACATATTAAAGCATCCCCTTGGCCAGTCAGCATCACTGCATCTAATACTCAGGAATAGTTCATCATTATGTCCCTTTTTTTAACCTCAAAAGGCAATTTGATTCTCTGTGTTTTCCTAAGAACTAAAAACTTTGTATATGAAAGCTAGTAAATCTTTAACTTCTTGAACCAATCATGGAAATGTCTGTTTATGAGGACCAGGTGTCATCTTCTAATGATACTATAATGGTATTTGACACTCTGTGCAGCCAGATAATGGAGGTAGAGTATTGCCTTGCTAAGGAACCAGGCTCTCTATTAAGCCTGGATATAAACTCTGGTTTTATTCTAAATTAGCTATGTGACCTTGAACCTATTTAATGTCATCGCTCTGTCTTTGAAACTAGAAGGATAATAATTATACATACATCTGACAGCATTAGTGAGTGTTAGATTAGGTAATAAAGGAGAGACTTCTAAATCTAAGCCTAACAAATAAAATGCCTGCAAATATTAAAAGAATGAAATAAAAAAATAAAAGACAGACCATCAATGTTCAATCGCTAAATCAGAATACACTCATCTGTAAGCATAACCCCTATGTGCTGTTTATATAGACTTTCAACATTAGTTAGTAAAACCTGTTATTTTACAGATTTCTCAAAACTAGAAATTTTCTTCAGGTGACAACCCAATAGGCAGAGGATGGCTTCTGTCTTTGTAAGTAATGGCTAGCCACTTGAACATTGAAGGCAGGGCTGGCCACCATAATGATCATGGTCTAAAGAAGGAAGAGCTGTTTACAGGCTGAGTAATCCTTAACAAAGCTTTTGTCTTCATTCTTGGTTTCTCCATGGATCATGCTGCACTGGCCTCCTTGAAAGTCCCCTTCAGCTCTGTGTACTGGTTTGCCTCTGAGCTAGGGAGGACTATCAGCGATGTAACACATGAGGGAAGAACAAACGTGACACCTACACATTAAGTGTTGTTCAGACACCTGTGTGCTGGCCCCTAAGTCACGTGTGTGGATGTCTGCATACAAGTGCCAGGGGGATGCCTGTGCTAAGGATGGCAAACCTCAATACCGTTGTAGTGCGTCACCACAGAGCGACAGACCAGCTCTGCCAGTGTGTGAATGCTCTAGGGCGCTTCCCCTCCACCCCGGGTTCCTCCCCCCTGCAAGTTAACAGTATCCATTCCTTCTCGAGACAAAGTAAAGGCTGTTCGTTTTCCAAAGAATAATGTGTATACTAATAGACTGCTCACTTCTCACTGGGTGATAGGCATTTCTGTTACCTCTCACCCTAGCAAGTGAAGGGAACTGTTTGGGTCGTTAGGCCAAAAATTAAGAGAGCTGTTGTCTCAACACATACAGAGAATCTAAACCACCAGTGTCCCTGTCAACTGTGCTGTTTCCCTGTGTGTCTCTCCAGTCACTGTACCTCCCCCCCTCACACCACTCTACCTTCCCATCCTCAGACAGGGTGGGCCTCCCACAATGCTACTCTTCCTCAACCTTCCGGTTAACCAGGCACCTCTCAGACATAGATATTTTAATGTGTTTTGTATGCTTTTTAACTTTTAGGAAGAAGGTGGTAGCGTTGGCGAAGATTATACTATGAAAATAAAGTTCCTGGAGGCTCTACATGGTGCTGATGGGGTGGGAGAAGGGATTCTGGGCTCCAACCTCTCAACTGATTTGGGTTTAGTGTTCTATCTTCATCCCTTGAACACCTTTCTCGGCTCCCTTTCTTCCCCTTCCCCAGTCCTGTTTTGAGTACCCCCACTTTTCCAAGTGATGCACTTCCTCCAAGCTTCTGTGCCAGCCTCTCTCTTCCATCTTTCCCGCTAGAGAAAACTTTCCCTTCTTCGCAGCCTCTTCATCTCCCGCCAGGCAACTCTGTTCTACACGACTGTTTCTCTAATGTGGGCACATTTGGCTGTGTGGGAATCCAGGGGTTAACTTTCTTCCTCATCTTTTCTTTCTGAAGAATGTTTGAATTCCTGTGGAGAGTGAAGGTCCAGTCTTTATTTCACTTTATGATGACTGGGCCATAAAATCCAGCCCTTCATGCGTGCCATTGATGACTTTCTGCCATTCTGAAATCTAGCTGACATTTCTCTCCTGAGCATGCTCAGAACTCACCATTTGTCTTGCTGCTCTTGCTTCTTGGATGGATTTTGCTTTGTCAGCTTACTATGAGGTAGTGAGAGTTAGCAATTTTTAATTTGTACTTTTCTCAAATCAGATTAAGTCTTTTTGTTCTTCCAGTGATGGTCATGTGCTCATATGGGGATAAGAATGCATTTCTTAATAGCAGTTGCAAGCACACATGACCTCATCTGTCCTTACACTACGGTTTTTTAAATTTGCACATTTTTGTTATATACGTTTTGCCAACACCTGTTTCTAATAGTAACTTTTGCTGTATTTACTCCTTTTTTTCATTTTGGTTCCAGCAAGGAATGTTTTAGGCACTTTATTATTTCTTTTTTTAATTTCATTTTAGAGAGAGTGGCCAGTTGTGTTAGGGACTGATAAGGCGCTTAGTGTACAACCTGATAGCCATTTGACCCATAAACCTATAATCTTCCAGAACTCTAGAGCACACTCTCACTTGAATCCTGGCCGTAAGCCCCAGTTCCTTTCCCCTGCACGTTGATGTGTGGCCGAAGCCAAAAACCATCTATTCTTTTGGGACCGCATCAGCAGTTAGCTCTGAATGCACTGTGTGTGTACTTTTCTCAACTCGAATTCCTTTTGGAGGTCCTGAAGGGCGCTGTCAAAATAGATCCAACTCACAGAGGCCAATTGCAGAAGGCATGCCAGCCTGAGAGAAGGGATGAAACCGGAGTCCCAGATCTGCTTCTTATCAGCTCTGTGGGAGGCAAGAGGTGCTGTGGGTCAGGGCCGTCTCCCCTGCTAGGTGGCACCTGTTTCTCATTAGTGAGGCTGAGGAGGGCTTTGTTTTAACACCCCCACTCACAGGATTTTAGCTTTCCCAACCAAATGACTGAGAAGAGAAACTAAACACAGTGAGGTAGTTTGTATTAAATTCTCTCAACATTAAGGGAGGGTGTAGGAACTTTGGAGAGCACTGGTATTCCTTTTGCATATCGCATCCAAATCGGCTTGCCATGTGCTTGCCATCCTAATTTGCATTACTTCAATCAGATGTTAAGAAAGAAGAGTGTTACTGTCCGCTGTAATTACTTAGGGTTCCTGAGTTATTATAATCAGGTTAGCCCTTCAAAAATACAAAAACAAAAAGGCCAAAACAACAACAACAACAACAACAAAACCCTTCCCTGTTTGTACAAGCTTAAAATTAATGGGACTCTATGATATTGATGCCAGGAGTGGATATTCTCCTCTAGTTGAGGGGTAATTGGGCATTACAGCAGATAATGATACAGTAGAAAAAAATGTAGTGACCATTGCACCCAAGCATGATGCCTTTAACTTATCACTAGAGAAAGCGTTCAGCTCACATGCTAGTTGAGTTGTATAGAGGTTGGCCAGTATTTTCAAAAAACCCTGTTCGTTGATCCCTCTTGCGATTGCTGTGACATGTTACACAGCTGACTGAAGCTAACACAGGATGAGTGATAAAGGGTCTGTGCTCCATTGGCCCCTTAACCTTTGGAGATTTTGTTGAATTAAGCACTTAAAAAGCAAAATATTTAACCTGTGACTTTGGAGTTAATTGGGATCCAACGTTTACTACCCATGTTCTAACAAAGTAACATGCATCATGACTTCATATAGTGTTCTGATTTGATTCCTAATATAAGTGTTTCTGGTCTTGAGATCTTTGGATACACCAAAAAAAAAAAAAGGCGCAATTAAATTTTCAAAGGGATGTAGAAAATCTTTAGGACTTGGAAATTGACTTGCTGGTAAAAACAGATGCCCACGGAGGAGGCTCCCTATCTCCCTCCCTCCCTCTTTCTTTTCCCTTTTCCTTTGTGGTAGTGGGGATCAAATCCAGGGCCTTGCACATGCTAAGCACGGACACTAATGCTGCATTAAATTTCCAGCCTGGGTGGCCTTTCTTTTACTCCCTATAACATCCACTGTCCCTAGTGAAAAGCCAAGAGAAGTGATAACCAGGTGGACCACTGGCTATGGGATCAGCCCCATATATACTCAGTACTTTATTAATTGCCCATACTATGGAGTATTCTGAGAAAGCTATAGCATCGTTAAAATAAGGGGCTGTCAAGGCACGTTCTGTGTACCTTTGGCTTAACTGCAGTGCTGGAATATAAACACACGAAACAATTAACACTCTCACAACAGCAAAACACCAAATGAGCTGCTGCTAGGAAACATCTGGTCGCCGCACTGTTTGCAGCCAATTCCAGTGGTGAATTCAAGGACTGAATGGGCTTTCTGAGAGGGTACATTCTGGTCCCCTGGCAGCAAGGTAGAGTTTTTTCTGCTGGAGGGAACACTAGATGCTTGCATTTCTATTTCTGCCCAAACAGAAAACCTCTTCCATCTTCATAGGGGCTTCAAAAGGTTGGCTGCAGCAGATGGGAAGAACCCATCTACACTCGTGCATGCGATCACTAGGCGCTAATTGAATTTGAGGATTAGCTGTATCGTTAGAGGGAAACGAAGCCTGTCTCTGTCTCCCATAAATGCTTATACACTCTGAAGTAGATATGGAACCGGCCACGCTTTGGATATGAGACCACTGAAGTATTAGATGCTGCTAATGTTAAGTTCCTACAATGTGGGTGATGATGGGCGACGTCAAGTGTGTGCTTTACATCTTTCAGGCAGTGTTTCTTCAGCTAGAGGACTCACTGGTAGCACAGCAGAAGGGCTGTACCAGTGGTTGTCAGCCTGTGGGTCATGGCCTTTTATGAGTAATTTTGTTGGAAAACGGGGAAATCAGAGAAGTCCTATCTCACACTGATGATTAAGGAGGCACTAGGGCCAGAACATATCTTAAACTGAATTTTTAAATCAGACAACAAGTATTCTAATTTAACCTGTCTTGAAATTACAAAAAATAAAATTAAGAAACATTAATATACAGCTTTAGGGACTAAGTCCTTTTGTGTCAACGAAAACACTGAATGATTGACAAACTCAAGACAAATACTAAGGCCACACTTGACTCACAAGTATATTTCACCCAGTTCCCTCAATGGGTGTGGCATCCTGCTTGGCCAATGAGAAGTTTGTATGCTCAGCTCCCCCAAAGTCCACTTCTCTAGAGAGATTTCTCCACATAGCTTTTCCTATGTTTACTTGATCAGAAACACGCTGTCCAATTTTTCTGTTTGTGAGCAGACAGTCATAAAACATGAGCAACAAATTAGCTTGCGAAGATGGAATTTAGTTTAATAGTCAAACACAGCAAAGGTAATCTAACACATGCTTAACGGTATGGACAGCCACTGTGAATTATGCTAATTAGGCATAAATGGAAAGCAGCTCAGGAAAATGATTGCAATTAATAATTATTTTACATAGACACACTGAACAAGTCCAAGATGGGGTGAGGAAAAGGAGAAATCA
>JAQHUG010000200.1:1623454-1637560 GCA_028555095.1 Dicrostonyx torquatus
TCAGTGTCTGTGCTACTGGGGTTATATTTAGGAAGTGGTTTCCTGTGCCAATGTGTTCAAGTATACTTCCCACTTTCTCCTCTATGAGGTAAATAACCCTTTATTATACTCATTTCTGAGCTAGGGTGGGATTACTCTATTTGCATTTGCCTACATTTCATATATAATATGCATTCCTTATATTTGATTTGTTAAGAATTACATCAGGGCTGGAGAGATGGCTCAGAGGTTGAGAGAACTTGCTGCTCTTCCAAAACAACCATTTTTGGTTCCCAGTACCTATGCTGAGTGACTCATATCCACCTGTACCTCTAGGGGAATCTTATGCCCTCGTCTGTTGACGCTGCACTCATCTGTACATACCAATACACATATACACACAATTAAAAGTAAAAATAAAAAGAATTACAAACATATTATATGTGTGCCTTTTCTACATTACTTATACCTTTTATTCCTAACTGTTTTTGTTGGAAAGTCAAGAAAAACAGTATAAACTTTTCCTTCAGAAGTAACCATACACCAAATTCTTGGGTTATAATTTTCCTTTATCTAAAATGCTTTTCTCCGTGGCTGGGTTGAAAACATGAATATACCTCTGCATTCTATAAATTCTCTCTTCTCAAGTATATTTCTGTTCAAGTTTCATTCTGTGGCTGTGGTTGAACATTTTGGCCAAAAGCAGCATAGGGGAGGAAAGAGGGACTTTCTTTGGTTTGACATTCCATTATAGCGGGACCCCCATGTTTAGTGTTTTGGACATCTGGGCACACCATATCCACAGTCCAGAACACAGAGACAGGGTTCATCCATGCTGCCTTCTTGCTGCTTGTCTCCATGTGCTCAGCTAGCTTCTCTAACTTTTATGTAATATAAGGCCCTGCTAGTGACATGGCGCCACCACAGTGAGCGCAGTCAGTTAACAGTCAAGCCAGTACCTCACAGACATAGCCACAGGCCAAATTTACCAAGATAATTTCTCAGCTGAGACTTTCCTCACGTGATTCTAGTGTATAACAAGATTACCTGAGAGGCTAACCATGGTAATTTGCAAAACACAGCGTCAAAATATTCTGTTTGTAATTTTCACTTTTCCATGAGAGAACTGAACCTTGGTAAGCTGATTTGGTCCGAACTATAGGGAGCTAAAGATAAGACTGACACCTGGGCTACCTGAATCATAACATATTTAAAGTATATGCTTGCCTGTATAAAGTCAAATTGTGTTTGTACTTTTTGATTCAACATAAATTCCAGGAGAGAATGAATTTTGTTTTGTATACTGCTATACCCTTATCCTCTTAAACAAGGCCTGGCACGAGGGGAACATTAGGATACTAAATTGTTTACTGCTTTTTATAACAAAATACTACAGGTGATATCAATAAGGAGCTGTTAAGATTACAGTATTCTTTCTTATGATCTACAGTTTGGGAAGTTTAGGATCTAGGTGCAGAAGATTTCATGTCTAGTAAAGGCTCCCTCTCTATTCAAAGGGGTTAACACAGAAATGTGTTCTCTTCTCTGCCCGTGATGGAGAAGATGAAGAGACTCAGCAGCTCATTGACCTCCCTTTTTATAAGGCTTCAATGTCTTTCACAAAGGCATTAGGTTCATAACCTAATCCTTCGCTGAAGAACTCACCACCTCCTAACACCTATACAATGTTGATAAGGTTACCAAATGAATTTTGGAGGGATAAAACTTGCAAATTGTAGACATCATCTTTTCTTTGGGGGTCCTTTGTAGTAGAAGTCATACTTTTCATCTATGCAGGATGTCTGAGTGTATCTGAGCTCTTAGGAATCCAGGTCCACAGAGAATGGTGTGTGAGAAAGACAAATTCCCTCCGGGCAGCCTTTGCTCTATCTTAGGATGAATATGGACAGCCATTTATTTGAAGACCTAGTATAGTGAGGAAAATAAGCCTTTCCATATAGATGGATTCAACTTATCATCTCTAAATATACTTTCCACTCCTTCCCTATCTCGCTATTTAAGTTTGTACAATTTATTTTTCCAAGAAACTTAGTCATCTGCTCAGTAACCTTTGTGATATAGTAAACATTGAAGTTCCCTTTGCTTCTGGAAATTTGAAGCATTCATTTTTATTATGAAGGATCTATGTGAAAACCAAAGAGAAACTCAGAGTTCAAGAAAAAAAAGAATAATTCTGTAATCATAACTGCTCATTATTTTGTTTTTAAGCCTGTTCTTTCACAAAGTTATTTCCTGGAGTTGAATATTAATGGACTCAGGCTCTCTTTATGCAGAAGAGATCTTAAACAACAGTGTTCATAAGGAAGGACATTAATCAGGGGAGAGAAGAGAGCTTGTTTCTAATAATGTTTGCATAATATCTACTCTTGGGTGTGTTGCCTGGTTTAAAAATAAGTACCCATGCTTTCTGTATCTAATATAATGGAAAATATTTGTGGTTAGGATTCTGTTATACAATCTCCTACGCATTGACAGCGATATCAAACAGAGAGGCTGTTGGAGACACACGGAAATACATAGCATCGCCCATGAATGACATGTGGTAGAGTTGAAAGAGTCCTTATTTAGAGGATTGGAGGTAAAGGACCTAAGAGCAAGTCATGATTCTGATTTCCGAAAGGGAGAAGCAGGCTGGCCTGCTGGAGGACATTTGGATGCTCCTGTGGTTTGATTCTAACTCTTCAGTTGCTTCTTACCACCTGCAAGATGGTGAGAAGTACCAATCCAAGTATCTCATCCTGGCATACGGGCACTCACTCCAGTGGCCTGTGAAACTACAGTACACGGGAAGTGGGGCTGCCCTCCACACAGAACTCTCCGCAGCTTCCCGCATGCACTGTCTTTTCAAGTTCCATGTTTTTCTTCAGACTCTTCCCTCATCTTTATAAGGACTTTCCAAATCTTCTTTGCCAATTAGTTTTACTTATCAGGCATAGTCGGTTTAAATTTCCCATCATCCACAAAATCTTCTTTGGCTATCCTGCTAGCCACAGGTCTTACCTGCCCTTTCCTTTTCATTCATTGGTTCACATCTCTACACAGACTTTGCCCCGGAGATTCCTCTGTTGTCTTGATTTATTGTGTACACGTGTCATGTTTGATTTTACACAAATGTTTAAAAATCATGGCCTCATATTCTCACAGCTTTATCTCTCCTTTTTGTGATCACTTATATTCTGAGAAAATTTCCAGGTGGTCTTGGAAACAAAAGCCGGGCTGTTGTTTTGATCTTGAGTGCGGGTTACAAGACTGTATAAAGGTTCACTTCACAGTCAGAGCAGTCCACTGCAGCCAAGGGAGCATTCTTCAGTATGGAAATTCAGACTTACTTGTTCCTCCAAGCTGAAATTGCCGATAGTTTTTCTCAACCTCCCCTTCCTTGTGATCTGTTATAGGGTTTCTGTCCTGAAGGAAAACACCCACCTCATGGCCCCTCGATCTGTCCTTCAGATCTGAAATATGCTGGGTTAGCAGAGTGTCACATGTTCAACTTCAAAGGCCAAGTTTACCCTTAATAGAAGTTTCCTTCTGAATGCTCTCTCTCTCTGTATGTGTGTGTGTTTATGTGAAATCACAGATGTACTGAAAACTACCCCTTCTATCTATTTATAAAGCTTTAAAAAAAAAAAAACTTCAGCCTTCACTACAGAGGTGAACGTCACAACTATCAGCCTTCTTTGCCAAGGAGAAAAAAAAATGGCTTAAAATGTTCATTTTCAGCAAATCATACAGAATTAGACCCTAGTCTATCACTGTTTCCACAGCATTACAAACTTAGCAAGTGCTTTCTACCACCTTCCGTGGGGGCCATGGGGCCTAGTAGAGTTCCACGCAGGATGAATTCAATGCAGCAGTGGACAGAGGCCTGGATGGAGAAGCATGCATTCCGGTGCTAGCAGACTGTGATAGGCTCTGGGCCTCCAGGGCCACTTCACTCCCAGTGTCAGGATCCTTATGTATAAAACAAAGAGTGAGACCCAATATTTCCATAGGTTCTTTAGACATATCCATTCCCTCTCTGTTGTTTCAGTATCTCTCCCCTTTTTGCTTCTGTTTTTATGAAGTAGCTGTTGGATAATTTCATGCATTTTATAATGCAGTCTCATTCCTCTCACCTCTGCCTCTTCCTCCCACCTTCTAGTCCCCCCCCTTCCACTAAACCCTTTGCATGGTCATGTGCTTTTGTATGGCTTTGTGGCCCCCTGAGTTTTCCGGTTGCTTTCTTTTCATTCAGCTCAAGGACTAATGGATGAGCCTCTGTGTTGTGTGAAGGGAGACTGGGTTCCCAGGTGGCTCAAGGCTAAGCGTGCATTGTTTATATAGCTTCCTACAGTCCTTCCAGTCCTACACAATCTCTCCTCCTCCTCCTTGCCTCTTCCTTCCTTCCATGTTCAAGCAGCTACCCTCTTTTCAAAGCTTCTGCTTTATAGCACTGAATGCCTTTGCTTACTCAGGACTCTTAAATGTGCGCTAGAAAGTCAAGTGGCAGCCAGGATGCTCTCTCTCTCTCTCTCTCTCTCTCTCTCTCTCTCTCTCTCTCTGGGCATGATGGTGGTGGTGTGTATACATGTGTATGCATTCAGAGATAAACCAAGTCTGGTTCTTCAGGAGCCATCCACTTAGTTTTTGAGGCAGGCTATTTCATTGGAACCTGGAGCTTACATAGTAGGCTGGGCTTGCTGGTCAGCAAGATCCAGGAATTTGGTTGTCTTCCCTCTCTTGTGCTAGAATCACATGCTTATGCCCCTATGTCCATATTTTTTTATGTGGATCTTAGGGAACCAAACTCAGGCCTTCATGCTTGCTTGCCCAGCAAATACTTTAATGTGTGAGCTATGGAGCCAGTGCTGTACTCCTTGTTTCTTTTTTTCTTTTTTCTTTTTTTTTTTTTGGTTTTTTTGAGACAGGGTTTCTCTGTGGCTTTGGAGCCTGTCCTGGAATTAGCTCTTGTAGACCAGGCTGGTCTCAAACTCACAAAGATCCACCTGCCTCTGCCTCCCGAGTGCTGGGATTAAAGGCGTGCGCCACCACCGCCCAGCTACTCCTTGTTTTTTGATACATGCTACTGGACTTTAATTTAATCGTGTTGAGACATTAATTATATAAGAACAAAAATGGTACAAGGTAAATGTAAAATAAGCTTAGATTTTTTTTTTTCTTCTAAAGCGCTGTGACTTGAAAGGTTGAGTCCATTCTTTGAATAGTTTTCAAACTGATACATTTCCTTTTCTGGGGGCATCTGTTCTATGACAATGCAAGTAGCTCCCTTTAGGAAGCATGATGGTCTTTCGATGTGCAGCTACTGCTTCCCTTTTATTAACACAGTTTCCTTATTTATTTTCTATATTCTACATGCATGAACCATTAGAAATTTTAATTTTTCTTTCTAAAGCAACAAGTATCTTTCAAATAAGTTAAGTTACAAAAGACCTTTAGGCTTATTTTCATCATAACCACCTCTGAATTTAAGGTCAAGTGTGATTATTCTCCCCAGCACACAACTGAAAGGTGATTTCATTCTGTATCTCTAATCCTCTTCATCTCTTACCCATGGAATAAGAAGGATTCCCAACTGAAATGGCTGGAGATATACTGAATCTCTAGAGAATAAAGCAGAAGGACAGGACAGAGGAACCACAACGATTAACCCATTCAGCTAGCCCAGAAAGTCTGGACTTTCTCTTTTGCAGGTGTGGAAACTGAGGCTGTTTTTTCCAGTGTTCCACGCCTCTTAAGGTCAAAGCCAAGATTTTAATCTAATGAGACTCCAAATTTCACATTATCTTTTTGGTATCAGGATGGAGCAGGGTCAAGAAAGTACTGTAGTCGTGTATATGGTTGGTGCTAGGGGAGGAAAAGACTTGAAGACGGGGATTTTATCTGTTTAACAAAGAATCCCTGGTTCCTTCCCCAGTATAGACTGTGTCTCCTAAATATGGAACCATTTCATCTGTAACTTCCTTGAGAGGGTCTTCTACTAATGAGACATCTCTCTTTTGTCTTTCACAGCAATTTTGCAGGCGGTAATAACTGGTGACCTTATGAAGGTAAGTTATCCTCCTACCAAAACCTTGCTGATCTCTTCTCCAGATTTTCATGGTCCAGTCTATAAACTACTCCCCCTGCCTGCACTGGCTGAGTAGAAGGAGGAAAGATGCTCTTCTGAGAAATGAGCCGGGAGAATGAGAAGAACCCTCACCACGCTCTGCATCTCCTAACATCGAAGGAGTGTGGTAGAATTGCCTGGACTCGCCTTGGCTAGTTATGGAAAAACAGGACTGTATTCCCAGGATGCAATGCTCAGGGTGCCTAGAATCCCTGCTCTCTAAGACGAACCTTTGAAGGCTTCTTTTTCAGATGTGTTTGTGAATGAATACATATATAAGATGGCCTGGGTAATACCCAGAAATGCATCCACCAGCTTAGAGCTGGCACCTGTTGACATAATAGTCTACTTTAGAAGTCATAACCAACTGGAAAAAGACAGTCTAGACCGTGTGGGGTGTTTCAACTTGTGCTTATATTTTCTGGTGCATTTAATTCACAAGAAAGGAAATGGTCACCATCCTCTTGAAAGCAAATGTCAGTTCTGAAGTTAGATTGCCTGTTTTCAGCTCTTGCCTCTGTCATTCACTCTATGTGCGGTTTTATGCCTTTCAGCACATTTTCTCAAAACCTTGATTTCTTTCTCTGTGCAACAGAATAGCTGTGTTATTTCTTTCTTGGTTTGTCAGAGGACTGGGTGCAATCCTGTGATAAGGCTGCCAATACTGTTCATGTTGCATTGAAAAGTGCCTAAAATGTTAACTGGCTTAGTCTTGCTATATACAATATTAATCTGCCTTTTTTTTTCTAAAATGTAGTTATTTAAAATATTTGCCAGGATATTTTCTATGAGTATTCTAAAGGATCTAAGTGTTCTTGGGTTATTTGTGCTGGGGTCTCATGACTACCCCTGAGTCCCTGAGTAACTTGCTGGCGTGCTGTGTAATGGCGCTGGTTGCCTCTGAGAGGTGTGTTAGTTAGGGTTTTATTGTTGTGAAGAGACACCATGACCATGACAACTCTTATAAAGTAAAACATGTAGTTAGGGCGGCGGCTCACAGGTCAGAGGTTCAGTCCTTTATCGTCATGGTGGGGAGCATGGCAGCGAGCAGACAGACATGGTGCTGGAACCATGAGAATGCTGTATCGTGAAGGCAACGGGAAGTTGACTCACTGACACACTGAGGGAAGTTTGAGCACAAGAGACATCAGAGTTCATCCCCACAGTGACACATTTCTTTCAACGAGGCCATACTTCCTAATAGTGCCACTCCCTTTGGGAGCCATTTCCTTTCAAACCACCACAGTGGGGGACATACCTTTCCCCTCAGCCCATGAACAGTACAGGCTGAGAAAACCAAAGGCCGTAAAAGGAAGGAAGGTGAGAATTACTAACTTTTTCCTCTTCTCTTTTCCCTGTCTAGTATCTTCCCCTTTCCTCTTTTTCTTCTCTTTTTCCTTTCCTTTCCTTTCCTTTCTTTCTCCTCTTTCCTTTCTGTTTTAAGAATTCCCATTGAATGAACCAAAGAATGCCTGTTCTATATCTTCAGCACATCCCTAGCAGAAAGCAAACTGAGAGAGAGAGAGGGTTGTCTACATATGGGTCAAGTTCAGGCTCACTCATATGATTCTGACACATGCTGCCTGTACTGTTTTCTGCTGTAGCATTCCAGGGGACTGTTACTCAGAAGAGAAGCCTCCTTCCTAAATGGGAATCCTGGAAGTTCAGAGTCGTTTCCCTTCGGCGGGCTAGCCAGCACAGCATACAGTCCTGCCAGCACCCACTTACCTTGGATTCTGTGGGAAGCGAGCACAAGCCTTGCACAACACTCCTAATCCAATTTGCAGTCTGAAGCTCTTTCCACACGCTGGTATTATAGCCAAAGAACTCCCTAGATTCGCGATGTATTGTTACACGTTCTAAAATATTTTACAGAGAATTGCTTAAAATACGAGAATCACTAGATCTAGCTGGTTATCCTGGTTATAATTCTTCCCTAAACATCTGAGGAGTGACTCAGCAATACTTTATTTACTATGAGATGAGATACAGAAAATGGAGAACTTTCTTTTTCAGTCCTTTCTCTTTGTATATATATATATTTCTCTCTCATCTCCTCAATTTTCTTTTTGCTTCCCTCTTGTTTGTAGAATGCACAATACATATTAAGTATTAAACAGGCTCTATATGAAACAGGGGTAGCGGGAGGAGATGGGCGAGCAGACTCCAGGAGCGCCCAGGCAGTAAGGATATGTAATACCTAAATTCAATTGCTAATGGGCTGACTTTTAGACACAGTGAACAACCTTCCCAAAAGGCAAGTTCGGGATAGCTAATCCTTACTTGGTCTGGATTTATCTGTATATAAGACATTTATAGCGAACACAGCAAGATTCTTCTTTGGATCTGCATGCTGTCTCTTCCTGTTCTCTTGCTCTCAAGTTTGGGGCTACAGCTTTCCATAGCTCTCGCCCTTCTAGCACCTCAGAGCATCCAGTCTTCTTAGTCAATTTTCTAGGTACTTTTCCGTGACTCTTTTCTAAAACTCTGCTTCTTTCCCCGGTGTCTCTCTGCAACCAACCTTTCTGTTCTTCCTATGAGATTTGGAGGCCTCCGAAGCTGGCGACTGAGTCACATTCTTATTGCTTATGTGTTTGTATTTCTTGAGACCTGCTCTGTTGGTAGATTCTTCTTCTTTTCTCCAAATAATCTCTGAGAAGCTTCACCAAGGCTACTCCTGTCCTGATGCTCCACAGTTTGGGAAATGGTGAAACATTTATACTCACGAACTAGGTCTACAGCTTCAGTTGTCTCCCCCGACCCCCTTACTCTCTGGTGGCTACGTTCTTGGCTTATACCACTGCTTGGTCACGTGGAGAAACAATGGCATTCACACCATCATTTTGGTCCGCTTTATTGCTTGATCATCTCTAGCCATGTTAGATATGTACTGCTTGATTCACAAAAGGCATCCGGGTGAAAAATGAACCATCTTTCAAGTGTGTGTGCATGCACATGCATGTGCACATGTATGTGTGGATGAGTGCTGCGTGCAGGAAGATGACGCATTTGCTATTTGTGTTCATGACAAGTCGAAGAACAACTAAGGATGCAGGGAAGGAGCCCTGAGGGTCAGAGCCAGGTTCTTCCTGCTGTAACGTATGCTGGATGAACCTCAGGAAATTTTAGGGTTTTTCTCAGTGTCTGGGGCTCAGAAGAGGGGAAGAAAGCGAGTTCAACGTAGTTCCTCTTTCCTTGAGCTATTTGATACCCTCAGACCTTTTCCGGAGCCATGTGAAGCATAAGCCATCTATGTGAGTGATAAAGGGGTGGGACTTTATCACTTTGACTTTTCTCTGTGTCCTCTGAGGCTAAAAACATGTGTGGTTTACTAACTGCCTCTTCTGTGTGACCTTGGAGCTTTTATACCTGCTCTGGACTCTGCTGACGTTCTCTCTCGGTGTCTCTTCCTTTCAGCTCATAGAAAGCTATAAGAACGGAGGCAGCTTGTTAATTCAGGGACCAGACCACTGTTCACTCCTTCACTACGCAGCTAAAACTGGCAATGGGGAGATTGTGAAGTACATCCTTGACCACGGTGAGTTGGGAACCTACCAGGGATCATTTCCCGTGGAATTCTAGATAGCATTGTCTGTGTTGACACTCAACCAGGAGATCTCCATGGTGGAATATTCACCCATTGTTTCTTTGACACCCACTGATGCAGGTGGGCCATCTTAACCATATATATATATATATATATATATATATATGTATATATATATGTATACATATATATGTATATATATGGTTTATTTCCATATTTGGAAAGGGAATGCTTTGGGGAAGTAATTCATTTAAAAATAAAAAAGCTTTCTAAAATTAGTTCATTGCTGGGTGCTGTGGTGAAAGCCTTCAATCTCAGCCATCAGGAGGCAGAGTCATGTGGATTGCTATGAGTTTATGGTTTTGAGAATAGCCTGTTCTACATAGTGAGTTATAGGCCAGCCAAGGTGACATAGTAAGACCCTGTTTTGAAAATAAATAATTAAATAAAATTAATTAATTTAAAAAATGTATATCTTTGTTTTTATTGTATAAGTGTTTTGCTTGCATGTATGTCTGTTTGCCTCATGTGTGCCTGGTCCTTCTGGAGGTCGGAAGAGGGCATCAGATACACTGGAACAAGAGTTATAGTCAGCTATAAGCCACTGTGTGGGTACTTGAATTTGAACCTGGGTCCTCTGCAAGAGCAGCCAGTGCTCTTAACCACTGAGCTTTCTCTCCGGTTCCTAACTTTAATTTATTGAATGAATTAAAATTTGTATTAACAAAACATAGCCAGACATAATTGTCTTTATTTTGTAGAGCTTTTTATAAATTAACTGTTTGGGCTCTGCTAGTTAATCTGTCTTTGTCATTGATTCTTCTGCAGATTCCTGTGTTTGTTCTACCCTGTTTTTCCTAGTTTTTTAGTTTTTGTTGTTTGACTCTCACTTGTCTCTTCTCCCAACTCACATTTCATTCTCTGGAAAAATTTGTGATGCTGCCGTGTCCCGTGTGACTGCCAGGTCTCTCCTCCTGGAGTGTGTCCTAACTGGTCCTATGTACCATGTGACTGTCTGACAACACCTCCTGGAATGTGTACTAACAACTGGGCTTCCAGCTTGGGCTTAGATCATTCCCAAGATGGAGAGCTCATTGTTTAACATCTGACTCTAGAGCCCAGTGGAAATATAATTACACACGTGGAACACAAACCACTCAGCTTCTTGCATTATATATATTTGATTTATTGAGCTCTATATTTTTCTCTGCTCCCATCTCTGCCTCTCTGCCTCTCCTCTCCCTTCAACACTTTCTCTCTTTTCTTTTTCTACTTCCCATGTAGATTAGATCCATGTATGTCTCTCTTAGGGTCCTCATTGATATCTAGGTTCTCTGGGATTGTAATTTGTAGGCTGGTTTTCATTGCTTTATGTTTAAAACCCACTTATTAGTGAGAACATGTGATAATTCTCTTGCTGAGTCTGGGTTACCTCACTCAACATGATGTTTTCTAGCTCAATCCATTTGCCTGCAAATCTCAAGATGTCGTGTTTATTTTTCCTGCTGTGTAGTACTCCATTGTGTAAATGTACCACATTTTCCTTATCCATTCTTTGGTCGAGGGGTATTTAGGTTGTTGCCAGGTTCTGGCTATGACAAACAAAGCTGCTATGAACATAGTTGAGCACATGTCCTTGTGTCACGATTGAACATCCTTTGGATATATACCCAAAAGTGGTATTACTGGGTCTTGAGGAAGGTTGTTTCCTAATTTTCTGAGAAATCACCACACTGATATCTAAAGGGGCTATACCAGCTTGCACTCCCACCAGCAATGCAGAAGTGTTCCCTTTACCCCACAACCTCTCCAGCATCAGTGTTTTTGGTCTTGGACTTTCTTACAAGTGTAAAATGGAATCTCAGAGTTGTTTTGATTTGCATTTCTCTGATGACTAAGGCTGTTGAGCATTTCCTTAAGTGTCTTTCAGCCATTTTAGATTCCTCTGTTGAGAGTTCTCTGTTGTTAGCTTAACTGGATATCAACATGTAGAAGAATGAAAATAGATCCATATCTATCACCATGCACAAAACTCAAGTCCAAATGGATCAAAGACCTCAACATAAAGCCAGCCACACTGAACCTCATAAAAGAGAAAGTAGAAAGTACACTTGAATGCATTGGCACAAGAGACCACTTCCTAAATAGAACCCCAGCAGCACAGACACTGAGAGAAACAATTAACAAATGGGACCTCCTAAAACTGAAAAGCTTCTGTAAAGCAAAGGACATGATTAACAAGACAAAACAACAGCCTACAGAATGGGGAAAGATCTTCACCAACATCACATCAGACAGAGGTCTGATCTCCAAAATATACAAAGAACTCAAGAAATTGGATACCAAAAGATCACATAATCCAATAAAAAAAAGTGGAGTACAGAGCTTCTTGCATTTATAATGAGACTAGAGGTAGAGAAGAGTGGGGCGAGGTGGAAAGAAATAAATGCTTTTCTTGGAGCTGTTTAAGAATAAGTGAAAGAGCCTGTCAGTGAGACCCAGGTTCATTGGAGCACTGATTCTGAGCCTGCTAACTTCACACAGACACCGAGTCGTCTCCCCAGCCCCTCGAGCTTGCTTCCTCTGCACAGGCATTTCAGCTGTAGATTAGCAGATTAATGAGTACTTTTATCCATTTGTTTCTCTTTTTATGCAACTGGGGACATCTGCGTTTTTCCACTCATTCTTCTGATAAATCCACATGGAGTGTCTATAGGAACTGCCTGCTATAGGCTGACACACTTAAAAATGCACTCAAAAGAAATGCATCCGATATTTTCAGGCAATAGCAGGCCAAAGAAGAAGAAGAAGAAGAGGAGGAGGAGGAGGAGGAGGAGGAGGAGGAGGAGGAAGAGGAAGAGTAAGGAGGAGGAGGAGGAGAAAGAAGAGGAGGAGGAGGAAGAAGAGGAAGAAGAAGAAGAAGAAGAAGAAGAAGAAGAAGAAGAAGAAGAAGAAGAAGAAGAAGAACCCACAATTAGTGTGCAAATAAATCCAACACAATTAAATGTGGGTGAACACACCACTTGATTTAATCTTTGTGGAGACCTCGTAAGGTAGACATTAGGCTGCCAGTCATTTGAGACTCTCCTTCCTTCGTCTTGTTCACTATGAAGAGTTTTGCTTCAATTCTTGGCCAGTGTTATGGTTCAAGGGCTGTAAGGAAAGGCTGTAAGTTAGAGTGGTGGGTGCTGGAGAATGGCTTTTCCCAGGAGACGGGGTAGTTCCACTCCCGCCTGTCCTAGAAAGATGGGCTGTGGTGCTGAGTCTGCTGTGGGCATCATTCCTTCTCTTCTGACCATCCACCTGCTACACTTCGGGGAGAGACTTGCAAATTAAACAGTGGCATGATTACTGCTGCACAAATACGCCATAGGTTTATTCTCCTTTCTGTGGCAATTTCTTCAAATGGCTGATGAGGAGCAGAGGCAAATTTTGGAATATTGCACATGGACACCAATTAAAGCCACTCTCATTTATGGGACTTTTTCCTTTTAAGGAAAGAAAGTCCTCAGGATTTGCACAAAGTCCAAAAAGTGGTCATCTGATTTGCGATTGGCTAGCCTGGAAATCTTTGGGCAGGCTGGCCTCAAACTTGTAGCAATCCTCCTTCTTCTGCCTTCCAAGTACTGGGATGAGAGGTGTCCTCTGTCACTCCCAGCTAACTTGTGCATTTCAAAATCATAAACTATCTTTGAATCATCCACCTCTCTGAAATGATGCGAAGCCCTCTCGTGAGGTGTTCTTCAAGTCAGGCAGAGATAAATGGGAAGTGCTCCCTTGGGCATACTTGGTCCTTGGTACTTTTTGAGCTCTCTGCAGACTAATCTCTTCATGCTTGGTAATACTGGAGAATAACAGAAATGTTTAGGTATGCTGAAAATTTCTTGACGTTCATGTATGTGTATATGCACATAGCAGCTTGGCTCACATCTCTCTGATAGCTTTAGATAATAGAAATCCCACAGGTTTTTCAAAGACCTTGTTATGGAGATGCCACCAGGGATGACTTAGACATAATTTAGAGCCAACTAAAAGTCTGTATTCCTGTTATCTGGGACTGCACTCAGGTCTTTGAGGTGTAAGTGTAGTCTCAAGCATTTGGAACAATGGGGCTTTTAAAGGCAAAAGCCACATCTCAGTATCTCTCTCAGCAGCTGCAGCAAGAGGTTTACACAAAGCAAGCAGTTTAACAAACACTATGATACCTGGGGCATCTTGGTCTCAGGTCCTAGAATAGAGTTGGTAATTTTCCATGGGATTCTCCTGTAACATGAGGGTCCTGCTCGTTGGGGTTTCTGTCCCGCCCAGTACCCCACAGCCGGCGAGCCCCAAAGAAAGTCACACAGAGAGTCTATATTAGGTTATACACTGATTGGCCCATTAGCTCAGTCTTCCTACCAGCTCCCGTAACTTATATTAACCCATTGTTCCCATCCATGCAAGCCACATGGCC
>JAQHUG010000200.1:1647950-1672446 GCA_028555095.1 Dicrostonyx torquatus
AGACAGTAAAAAAGGACCATCACTAACTATATCTCTTTGTTTCGATGAAGAATTTTAAGGTCTGGGTGAATTTGAAGGCTTCCATTAAGTAGGAACAGGTTTTAAGCCAGTAACTATATCTATGGCATGTACACACATAACTTGGAAGTCTGATCATTGGACTTGTAAACTCCACTAGATTTGATTACATGATGAGAACCTACATACATACAGTTTGGGCCATGGACTTTTCTCGAAAGACAGCAAACCCTGTGACATAAGTTGCCTTAGGAATGCACCTCTCATTCACTTCTGAGCCAGTTACATTGCATGGAATACCCTGGCAACCCTTTGGCATCCCTGATCTCTAAGGGCCTCAGCTTCTCCCTAGGCTCATCAAACACACCTGAGCTCTATCTTGGTGTCTACATACTCTGTTTGTTTACCTGTTTAGCGAAGCAGATAACGTATTTCAAATGATAGATAAATGCTTAACGTGCCCATCCTTCCAGGATGAATTTAATGTTTAACTGAATCCGGAAGTTCATACTTCATAGGCAGGGTTAGTCTAGGCCCCACTGGGGAGAACAGGCCTGGCGAATGCAATTCAGACCCCAGTATGGTTGCTGCCTACTTCTTACCCAAAGGCTGGTCCTGTATACAGTTCAGTTATTTAAAAAATGGGGAGGAGACACAAGAAACAGAAAGACAAACTGAACATGAAGTCTGGCCTGGGAACAGTTGCCTTTTGTCCTCTACGTTTCTTAGATAAATGGACTCAAGGTATTTGAGACTTCTATCTATTTTGGGTTAGACCTAAATATGATTCAGTTTATTCTCTATTTCCATGTAGGTATGTCTGCTTGGGTCTCATTTTTAAAACCAATTGGAGTCATACCAGACATCCTATTGGACATCGTAACTCTTCACTCAAAATTATGCCCTATAGATCTTACCACACAGTAATATTTCATTCCTTCTTTAATCTGACCATTCTGTAACATGGTGCTAGATTAAAGCTGAACATACTTGTGAATGGAACTTCTCTCGGAATTTTTAGGTTAGAAGCCATATCCTCGCAGATCATTCTTAGCAAGAATTCACTACAAGTCCACTCAGGTTCACTTCACCCTACTTTTCTGAATATTTACGAGGTAGGGATGTCAACCTCATCATTATCAAAATAAAGGCAAGATGGTCTACTATAGTTGTGTAAAAGTAGTATAGGAACCTCAAACTAGGGATTTAGTGTTAGGTGCAGACTGAATGTGTGAACTCTTAGGAAAATGAGAGTTGAGACAAGCCAAGGAAGTCCTTCCCGGATGCTTTGTGAGTTACTGCTCTTCCTATCGGCTTCTGTTACGTGGCTCACCGTGGTTAGTGAAAAGGAACCCTGAACTATTATCCGGAAATAGAATCCCTATTTTGTCCAGTATTTCCCGTCTGGCTTTCAAACTCCCTGCCCACAGTTTCTCCCCACAGGCTCAGGGAGAGTCTATGGCATCCTGTTTACTGAGATACATAGTCTGTCATTGCCCTTTAATTTAGCAGCACGTGTTTATATGACCCTGATTATAGAAGAAAATGGATTTGAAGCGTCTCTTAAATTCTGAAGCATCCAACATGGAAGGGTCCTTTGGAGGGACTCATCGTTGGCTAGCCTAAGTCTGTGACCTACGGGTATCATCTCTCTCCATCTATTTGTTTTTCTTCTGTTATCTATAGGGAAAGACACCCCAAGAACGAGCACAGCAGGCCGGGGACCCAGATTTGGCTGCTTATCTAGAAAGCCGACAGAACTTTAAGATCATTGGCCACGAGGACCTGGAAACTGCTGTTTGACCCTGGTTGACAGGCACAAAGAACTCGAGCAAGCGTATCACCTACGCCCTCCTGGCCACTGGGCAGCTCCCCTGGAAGAAGCTAATGGAATTCAGATCCGCCTCTCTCCTGCAAGGATCTATCTGAGACCACACTACCGGGTTTTAAGGGCTACCGGGATGTACAACAGGACATGATAGCCCATTGAGAAGAAGGCAGGCTACCTGGAGATTTGTGGAGTACGTGTTCCACAAAAATTGATCCTTATTGCTTCCAGCAAGTAGCATGAACTTCTGCGTTCACCTGTCTAATTTATTTCAAAGATTCTGAGGATGTTCACATAAATGGCACTGCTCCCTCCTCCCTGTCTGCATTCATCTTTCCCTTGTACCACATAACTCTACTGTAATCACCCATTGATTTAGAAAATATACTATCTCCTCTCTTTACTTTCAGTCTTCCAGCCACAAGGTTGTCTGAAGGTCTTTTGAAACCCTCCTGGATGTCTTGCAGAAACATATCTGTAAAACCACTTCCATTTGCAGACTAAATATACCAAGACTAGTTAATGGCTTTGCATGCCCCCTACCCACTCTGGTTTCATCACACAGGAGCTGGGAAGTGCCACAGGGGTAATGCCAACGTGTGTGCTCTGTCTCTGAGGTATGGCGGAGCAGCATGGGAGCTGTCTGTGCTTGAAGTGCTCCAGAGAGATTGCCCAGGGGTCATCCCTGGCAGCTGGGCTGTTGGTGATCAGAAGGACTGGTTCAGCTTGGGCTGTTTGTACAGCTCCATACTGCCTATGTGTAGCCATCTCTGCCTTCTGCTGCAGGGGAGATGAGGCTAGGAGTCGGAGAAAGCCCATAGCTAGTTTACAGAGCCATGTGATTCTAAGTGCTGTTTCAGGGACAAGGTTGGGCCCCTCTGGGACAGTGGTTATAGGAAATGGAGCCTTCAAATGTTTAGTCCTAAGCTTTGAAAAGTGGTAATGAAAAGCAGTCTAATTGGCTTGAAAAAAATGACAAAAATAAAAGTAGCAAAGTGTGTCGCAACAATATACTTCAGTAGGGAAACAGCCTTCGGCATTTTGGGCTGAGGCTAATTACTGCAGGCTCATGGATACAGTGGTGAGAGGGGGTTCAGGTTTGTTTTTCTAAGAGTTCAGTTTTCAGGATGTCAAGGAAGGCTTGACCCAAGACAAAGCTTCATTTCACCAGTTCCATGGTCAGACTCTGAGGATGCCTGGCCTTTCCTAGTCTGTGCTTCACTCATGACTTTTTAGGTTCTGAGGTCATGTCTGATGACCCTGTTTTCCATGTATTTGGGGGTTTATTAAGCTCTTCTTCCTACTTTATTTTCTCCTGTCACAAACTTCTTAATATAAACCACTGTGGCAGAAATGACTTTATGAGATCATCAACTTCTCTTCATGCCATGGATCTGGAGGGATCAGGTGATGAAGAGGAGGGGCAAAACTCACTTTCTACTCAAAAATATCCGAGTTAGGTGTGGGTCACAAACACAAGTGATGTATCTGAGGGATTTTCTTTCTGCTTTCTTTCATTTTTCTCTCTTGAACACAGGAAAATGTTTCCTTTGTGTTTCTGCATGTGATCTTTAATCTCACAGTCCAGTGGGGACAATTTGTTTATCAGAATCACATATCATCATTTGGAAAGGATGGATGGGATGTACCATATTAAATATAAGCAGGCTTTGAGTGGGTGGGGACTTCCTTACCAGAGACTCCCTATAGTCATTTCAGGACCAAACTTGGCATCATTTCTAGCAGGGGAAAAGGGGTTGGCTAAGAGTAGTGTGTTCCTAGGCATCCATCTCAGAACTGCAATTCTCTCTTGGATTCTGCAGGGAGGGGAAGCAGAGGGTCTGGACTCAATTGTCTCCAGGAGCTGAAGTCACTGGGTTTCTGTTAGGAATTTTTCAGCTGTTGGGACTGTCAAGGAAATATTCTGATGACAAATATAATCCCTAGAATGGACTGGAACCTGTCTTTGAATGGAGCCTTCCAGCTCCTACATCAAGTCAGACATTTGGCCAAGCAGTTGGTTATCCAGCTGGCCAGTGCTGAGATACAAGACTATAGTTTCGTTAACCACCATCTCACATTTCTCTGAGAATGCTTCAAAACAGCCCAGAGAAAGTTTAGGATAGAGGTGGCTATGGGCCAATCCCAATAACTCCAACAAAGGCACGAATAAGTCCCCGGCGTGAAAGTAGATGCAGTACTGACTACTGTAAGGGTCCTGGTACGTGTAAAAATCGCACCCCTCTCCTCACAAGAAGAGAAAAAAAATAGATTCTACATCATTGTTGAGGAGCAATGTGCATGATCCGTCTCTAGAAAAATAGCACCTCTAAGACTTGGTGTTTCAAAAACAATGTGAGCAGAGAAGCCACAGATTTCATGATTTCATCATTAAGTCTACTTCCTGTAGGTTTTTTTTAAAGTTATTTGTTGTATGTGATAGTTCTGAGCATGAGAAAGAGCTAAAGCCATGTATTCCAGGAGTGCCTGCCTCTGCTTAAGTATATAGTCTCCCGTTTAGTGAGCCAACAGGAGATACAGAAGAAAATGGTCGCCAAGTTGCTCAGACATAAAAATATGTACCTATGGAAAACAATGTTTATACAGCGAGCTGGGGCTGTGTTGCAAGAAACAGGCAACCTAGCAAGTCTCCTGTACCCAATGCCTTGGGCTGTAGAGCTGTCCTCTTTGGAATTCCTCTTTAAATTAGGCTGGTGGGAGGATGAAGAATGAAGTGTTATTAAAAGACAGAATCCTAGTGCTGTAAAGGGAATCATTTTTGTAACCTCCTATTACACAGGCCATGACACATTAGCCCAGTCCTTGCCCCTACCACATTCACTAACGCGACAGAGACCAGAAGAGGATTCATTAACCTAGGAGGCTAAACAGCATGACTGGGGACTTTTGCTTTGAGATTTCTGGTCACATCCATAGAGGTGATAATTGAAACCCAATGGGAGTTCTAAAGCAGAATTCAGCTGCAGTGAAATTAGTAAGAACTGGCGGAAGGCCCGTGTCATGTTGCTTCTACCTCGCCAGAAACTGTCCAGGCAGATTTGGCTGGGTTCTAAGATGCTCAACCGGACACTACTTTCCCCTGGAACCTGGTAGAAACTCCTTTGCCCAATGGGTCTCTGAAATGTATTTGCTAGAATTCCTAGAATATTCATGCCTAAGAAAACAAGGGGCGACAGTTTCATTTGATCATATGAAATGATATGAACACACATTTTAGATATGAAAGTAGCACATGCATTTTATACAAGTTCTAACTCCACGGAAAATGTCACATGCAGTGTAAAGACATCCTCTGCTGGTGTGTCTCATTCCCCAGCAAGAGACACCATCTATGTGGACAAACATGATTGCTTGTAGGTTATGTCAGAAATATCTTGCTCATATACACACGTATCTGTACATGTACACACATATCCATCCATGCATAAATAGAAATGTATTTATTTGTATACATATATGGGCATGTATGCCATACACACATATTGCATATGTTTAGACAGGAAGACATTTTAAAAAGCATGCGAATCATCTTTATGTGTATAGTTAACACTCAGGTGATGACACAGAATTTTCATTTAGCTGTTATTTTCTCTATCCCTGAGCTTACTTCTACCCCTACATCAGTGTAGTTGCACTTGGCATTGGCTACTGTCAGAGTCATGAAGTCCATGACCAATAAGTCCTCTGATTATTTATATGTTGCCTCCCATTATTAATGAAACCAACCTTAGCCCTGCGGCTTGTCTACTTTTGGCTCTCAGAGGAGTAAAGGAAAATTCTTTCTTTATGACGCCCTCACTCCTCTAAAGCCGAGTCGGTAAACTTTCTAATGATATTTAACTAGGGCAAGCTATTGTCAGGAAGGGGATAGATACTCGGGTGTGGTCTGGGGGTTGGAGCAGCTTGTCTTCCAGTAGGGGAAGCTAATTAAATCATTGAGCACAGCATGGTGTTTTATTCAGTTATGCACTTTAAAAGTAAAAATAGATCTTTGTGAAAATGGCTCATCATAACCACCAACTAAGACTGCTAATTGTTCTATGCAACTAAATTATGTTCCTGTTAGAAAAAGAAAGACCATGTATTAAATTAGCTCTCTGAACACACTGTAATATGTATTTAGTATAAGCTCCCTTCTGCCCACATCTCAAGTATACTGCCTTTGAATCTCTCAGTGCTTCTCAGCACTGAACTCCACACTCAGCTGATAACATGTCCTCTTCCTGTGCCCCTGTCAGTGCTCTTTTTCTGTCCCCCAGCTCTCTGGCTGTGAAACATTCCTGGCACTATTGTCTATCACTTTGTTTCACAGCTGCCTAAATCTTCCCCAGATGTTATGATCGAAATACATCAACATGAAATTTCCCTTGGGGTCAAGTTCCCACGTTGCCCAAAGGATAGGCACATGCCTCCTGACCTCAGCTATCTGACAGAATTATGACACAATGATTCTTAGAAGCAGTCTGTGAGGTTGAGTTTATTTTTTGTTCTAGTCCCTTGAGAGGTCACAACCATAAATAGTTCTTTCATTTGAAAGGGTGTTAGTGACGTGTGCTTTTAAAATACCCAGGGGAAAGGATTATGTATGGGTTATACTCTCAAGAGTCATCTGTGTTTTTTTTTTTTAAAGTTGTTAATGCAGTTTAATGAGAAACCTAAAAACAGAAATAAGCAAAGGATACCGCACTGGACAATCCACTCACCCAGAACATTGAAATTCATTATTCTGGTCCCAAAGAGGAAACAGAGAACAATCATAAGGCTATTAAAGCAAAGAGCTTACAGTAGAAACTTGGATGTTGGATGATGTGTTCCTCCAGGAAGTACTTATTATATATACATTCAATCATGATCATCCAATAATATATTCAAAAAACCCATCATGTTTGCAAGTATTTTAACATTTCTTTCAAAATATTTATCTCTCACTGTGATGCAGATTCAGTAAGAACACAGCTATCTAAGAATGCAAGGAGTAAACAACTTCAAGGGAGTGGCAGACAGAGATCAAAAGACAAAACAGTTGAACTTCTGTAAGTTGCATGTATTTGGACTTGAGGGTACCTCAAGCAATGCCCTGAAAGTTCACCAGGATCGTGTCATTTTTGTTACTCTTTGACTATCGTATTTGTGTTCTGTGTAAGCAAATGCAGTAGTATTATTTTGTATTTCCATTTCCTTGGAATCCTGGTAAAGTTCTTAAAAATATAGTTGAAACTTTGACTTTAAGTTGAAATTTAGAAACCCTACTTAAGTAAGGGCTAAGAGTTATTTATCCTCAAGAGCAAAACCAGGAATAATAAGCAGAATTTTCAGTGGGTTTTGATTAAATACAAAGAAGATGAAGTATGAGTTGCCAAATAGTGCAGTGGGCATCTGTACAGAGTTACAGACTTTCAACATCTGGAAATACTTAGATGGAGGGTATTTGACCATCTTTAGGCGTGTCACTAGGAGGGATTTGTGATTTGAAGGGGCTGCAAATTGGATTGTTATTTTCTTTGTGTCACTTTGAGAATGGCTTTGTCTGATAGCAACATTTGATCTTAAAAATTAATGGGAACCTTGATTCCTTAATTAAAACATTACTTTATACATGAGTAACTTGAAAACGTTGGAGGGGGTAGGCTTTAGTTCTCATTTTAAAAATTAAAAATCAACTAAGCGCAGATTCAAGAACTCAAGGGGGAAAAAAAGGAAAGCACATAGGGAGATAAAATTTCAAAATTCCTCTGAAAACCTTTTGGGTGTTGATGAATATCCATGGACATTTCCAAGTAAAGCCTTATTGGAAATCTTGCCATTCTTCCAATATATATATATTATGTGCTGTGATTTGAGATTCTTAGAATTAACTGTAACCTAATCACAGAAAGAAATTCTGCCTCAAGGACATTTAAAAGCGAAGTAAATGTACACAAAAGGCAACGTGGGATCTCCCTTGGTTTCTGGTACCAACATGGGAACTGCTAGGGATGATACAGAGAACAAAGCAGTGTGGTAGGTCTTCTCTTTGCTTCCAATGTTCGAGCACCTGGAGGCCAATGGGATCTGAGTTGACTGCCTTTGGTAGTGGGAGCAACAGGAACGTTTTCATTTCTCAGCTCTTCATTGAGACACAAATGTGGTTTGCAGTGTAACGCAATTAAACAGCAATCCAAATATGGCTTATAAATAACTTCCGTAAGACTGTTTAACTCAGAGCTTTGATAGTTTGATGTATTTTGACCCGTCTGAACTTTGATATCTAATAGAATTCGATGCAGGAGATAACACAGGTAAGATATTCTAAACTGGGTTCCAGCGTAGTGAATTCAGCCTGCACAGATTCACTCAGTGACAGGGCCCCCATCAGATAAGGGATCTGTTCAAAGTACAGACCAGCATGCCTCAAATAGATGCTTGCTAGGAAAATAGTTTCCACTATTGCCTTCAATGGAGTTTTACACCGGTTGTTCAAATTTCCATGATACAAAGGTTTCTCCATGAAAAACTATATATATATATATATATATATATATATATATATATATATATGTATGATTCCACAGCCAAGTTGAATAGAACCAAGAGAGATCTTAAAATTAGAATTCTAGAAATTTTGGTTTTATTAAGAGGCATGCCAGTGTGGACATATTTCAAACACAAATGTGTTTAAGGTTTATATACTGTGATAAATTCTGTGCAGAAAAAAAACTAGAAGTGAGGGTTGATGACAATTTGTGGTTCTCATTCCCCCCCCCCATGTGTGTGTGTAAATGAAAGTACTCTTTTACATCCTTTGAAGGCTGATATTGTTTCAGAATGCTGTACCAAAAGGTGTTGAGAATGGCCCTATCACTCAAGGAATGATTGATCTGTTTATGGGAGGGTGTGGGTGCAAAGTTCATCCTACACAATCACATAGTAGACATTCAGACACATGGGAAACCATGCTGTGCTTGAACTGGAAAGAATAGATAATATACTTTCATTCTGATCTCATATTCTCCCAGGATCGCCTGTGGGCAGACTGTTGAATTTGGAGTAGGATATTTGATCCAAAATAGAAAGAAAGAAAGAAAGAAAGAAAGAAAGAAAGAAAGAAAGAAAGAAAGAAAGAAAGAAAGAAAGAAAGAGGTTAGGAATAAATAATGTCCAAATACCTGAAGGAGACTGGCTGTTGGTGCTGTCTGGTCCATGTTCCAAGGCACAAACAGTGTCCTTTAGTCTACACTCTAAACCAAGGACAGAGCAGATGGAACACGAAGCACAGGTATCCGTATTTTGTAAGGTTTTTCATTTCTAAACATTGCATTTAGGAAAATCAGTGGGGCTTCCTTGAGAAGCAACATGTGTTTTCAACTGTTTCTTCTCATACTTAGGTGAAAATAAAAAGTCAGCTCAGGAATCATTGGAAAGCCCATCCTTAACTGTGAGGGAACTTGGAACACAATATCCTGTTTCTCAGGTTTAGTTTTCTGTTATTTTAGGCTGAAGTAAACCTTAGATCCCATTCGCTCCCAGGTCCCTGACATTTAGAGGGCAGCTTCTTAGGGAAAGCAAAGGCATTTTTGAAAAGTATTATTCTTATAAATATAGCCCAAATCTTTAGAAGCAGACACTTTGTGAGTTTAAATATTTGTGCGTTCTCATTCTCTCTCTCTCTCTCTTTCTCTCTCTCTCTCACGTGTATGCAGGAACGTGTGCACGCACGCACGCGCACACACACACAGGAAGAAAGAGGGAGAGAGGGTCAGTTTCCCACGTCTGAAAAAAATAAGTATTTCACTTGAGGTCCAAAGTCACAAATTTAGGACCTAAAATTAATATATATATTAATATATATGATGTTTATATATATAGTTAATATATTAACATATATACATATATATGGTGTTTATTTTTTTCCTTTCTTTTTCTTCTTGCTGCCTTTTTGTTTGGGGCTGGGGCTTCGAGAAAGGACTGAAGATGCCCATGTGTTTCTGGCCGTAAAGAAACAGGGAAGCTTTTCTATACCTCTGTGAACAAATAAGACATAAACTCCTGTCAATAGGCTAGTGTTTCCATAATATTTTTATTTAAGGAGATTATGGTCTTAATTGACTATTTTCCCTTTTGCCCATAATGGTAATGCCTGATTCCAACTTCCTGGTTTTCTGCTGGGGTGGGGTGGGGCATTAGGGTTCAAATAACTAGGGAACATACAGTATCCAGAGTTCTTCTCTGAGGAAGCTTTTACAATCCCATTTTCTGTTCTCTCCTGCCCGACTCCTTGTCCTTGGCTTGGGAAAGAAAAATAAGAGCAGGGCTGTAAGAAAAGATGAAAAGGGGTTGGAGAGATGGCTCAGAGGCTAAGAGTACTGACTGCTCTTCCTGAGGTCCTGAGTTCAATTCCCAGCAATCACATGGTGGCTCACAACCATCTGTAATGAGGTCTGGTGCCCTCTCCTGGTGAGTAGGCTTATATGCAGACAGAACACTGTATACCTAATAAAAAAAATCTTTAAAAAAAAAAGAGAAAAGAGAAAAATAACTTTTAAAACGATTCTCAGTTGATGCACAGTAAGATGACTCTGTATTCACGTAGGTATTCATTCGCTAGGTTCTCATGGCAATTCACAGATAGCAAACACGCTCAACAAACACTGTCCTCGTACAAACCCAACATAGGAAGCCCGCGGCAGCTCACAGCAAACACTCTCCACAACATTGCCCTCAGGAAAACCCAGCATAGGCAGGGAACTTCTACAGAGTGGCTTCAAGGAACGTTAGCTGGAAGTTTCGGTTTACACAGCTTAGTAGAATGGATTGGATGTGGAATTTAGCGGGAGGATGGGGAGCAGCTAATGGAGGAGCTTTTGGAGTAGAACTCCCAAAGGAACAGGATATTGTTTGAGACTTTCTTCAACTGCTCACAGGTCAGACTCTTCACAGATTTGTGTGGCCCCATAACGCAGAGAAACGAGAGCCCTACGTCGATTTGGTCTTTAGATTAAATTCCTGAGCAGTTCTCACAAACGCATTCTTCATTTTGTGGTGTTTAAAACATTTTCTCGCCTGATACATACTGCACCTTGTATAATGCGTCCAAACGCCTCCTTACCTTCGGCTTTCATTACCGGGGACGTTTTTCCTTTCTCGCCCTGCCCCCACACTTCTCACTGGGGTCCAAATCAGCCTCATATTTGTTAGCTCAGCTGGATTTGTTTTGTTCGTTTTGCTTCTGTTTTCAAATTGCCAATGGTTAAGTGGACAAGCAGGATGCTCTGTGGCCCACAGCTACTTGAAAGTGAGGACGTGTTTCCTGGTATTGCCATCAGGATGAAAGTGTTTGTCGGGGGTGAAAAGTCTCCTCAGGCGTGCCAGGACCATCCTGGCTGTGTGTGGCTCGCTCACAGAGGCTCCATGTATATGAGCAGTTTAGTCATGTTCTAAAGGGCTCGTTCATGCTTTCTGATTCCGACCGATTCCATCCCGGAGCCATTGCCACTGCAAAGCTGGCGGCTGCAGGGTGGGATCCCCTGGGATCCCCCTGGTAGTAGCAGCTATGGCAGTGGAGGAGGAAATTTTATTTCCAGGAAAAGTGGGATCCGGATATTATGAAGTGGAGGGAGGGTGGGAGGGAAGGGTGGGATGGGGAAAGGGAAGAATGGAGTTTTTTTGTAATAAAGTCATAAAGTATTTTTCCCTAATTTTCTCGCATTTCCTATTTATATAAAGAATCTCGATCACTGTGTTGCTCTACAGAGATTTTCAATGGATTTAATTTGGGAGACTGAATTAATCTCTGAAAAAGAAATTGACTAGTTATACTTACTTTTTGGACACTTTTTCTGTATTGTGAATTGTGTGGAAATGTACAGAATAAAAATGAAATATAATTAATTTGTTTCTTTTCTTTTTTTGTCCACAATACAACAGATGAGAATACTAACCTTAGCTTTAGTTTAATTAGATTTTTTTTAGAGCAAAAGGTAAATAAAGAGTTGGCAAAAAGGATCTTAAATAAGGCAGAAATATTTTTGAGAAAAGTTAAATTTCTGCTTGTACAATAAACTAATGAGGTCATGTTTACCTTCCAGTCTTAATGAAAACATATTATAAAAGAATCATTGTTAAAATGTTGAACCTCAGGTAGTGAAGACATGGGTCCCTAAACGGTGAGCCTCAATGACACAGTTCCTGATCACCTCCACCTTACAGACCGCAGATTGTCTCCAGCAGTGACACAGAACCTGGCAGCCTTCGGAGACCGGGTTCAGAGGTCAGGATATAAAGGACAGAGGAGTTTCAGAAAAGAAAGAGTAAAGCAGAGAACTCCACAGACCTGCAGAGGCTCTTTTTAAAATTTCCCTAGAGGGCTGCTATACATATGTGCGTGTGGAAACTTGAGACCCTGAGTTCAAAGCCCCTACTTCTACAAAGAACCCTGGTGTGGCTACGCATAGACTTAAGTTCTGTGCTCTGTGGGGTAGGAGGCTCACTGGGGCTTGCTGGCCACCAGCCTAGCTCCAATTGCAGTGAGACACCCTGTCTTCGGGGAAAGAGAAGAGAGCAAAACACCCAGCATCCTCCACCAGCCTTCACGTGTGCACGTAGGAGCAACACTTGCACATCTGCCCTCACCACACGCAGGATTTTCATGTTTTCTGCTAACTAAAATTTGCATCAGTTCGGGGATGGTTGCAATCATTTTACTCTTCGATGTCATGTTTTCCTGCTTCAGGCAACCTGTGTATTAGATGGTAGATGTTCGTTTTCTTTCATCTTTTTAGATGTTGTATTTATGACAGGTTAGGCAGTATTAAAACAATGGAAAGTCTAAGGTGCTTTCTTTAGGTGTGAAACAAAGAAAACAAACAGAACAATGTTCAAATCCTCGTGAATTTTGATATTTCTCTAATTTTAATGAGCTTCACAGGAAGGCTATGCAGCCACCTTAAGGTTTTCTCTTCTTGGCAGCTTAACCCAGTCATTTTCTAAGTTTTTGATTTGCTAGAGTCTAGTCACAAACTAAGATCTAGTGAAATGAATTGTCTTTTTTGCACGTCTGAAAATGCCTGTGCTTTCCTTTTCTTGGGGTTTCTCTGTCTTTGAAATTCTGGATTCAGCATCATTTATCATTGAGAAGTCCAGAGGACTGGGCTAAGGAGACGAAGATCCTGTGTGCTTTGTGAAAAGTAAAGCTAATTGATAAACACGACAGACTGAAGTTAGACTCCACTCACAACCCAAGCCAGACACCTTCAGTTTTACCGAGGAGAAAAACTACACTACAAGAAGTTTAAATTTTTCTCAACATGACACAGCTACGGAGTGATAGGGATTTGTCCCCAAAGCACAGGGTATCACCTGCACTTAGATCACAATGCCAGGTGCATGGGCTTTCGGTTCCCCTGCACGCACAAGAGGAGACCAGGAGGGATGCATGGCATAGCAGATTGTCCTAACCCAGAGTGGACCTGGAGACCAACCTTGGTGCAAAGGACCCAGGCATGCTCGGTCCTTTCCACATCAGCAGAGGAAGACTGTAGGGGATGTGAGACTGTCTCACATCCCCACACCTCCTCATCTTAGAATGGGAGGTCATCTTAGAACATGGGATTCATAGGAAGATGGGAAGAGCTTCAAAATGCTTAGACTGAAAACCCTCAGTTTGGGAGTCTCCACTAACCCCTTCTGGGGCACAATTTTTGAGTGGTATTTGTTATATAGTGTTCATAATTGGTATTCTTTTTAATACTAATGTCATTTAGATAAGACGTGTATGAAACGAAGCCACGAAACCTGACTTTTTGTTGACTGCAAAATCCTCGAGGACTTTTTTTTTTTTAATATGTGCTCCTTTTCAGGGCCAAATGTTGCTGGGTTATTGGCACTACAAGCTATCAGTTCAAAGGCACAAAGATAATTTGCTTCGGCACATACAGATGGAAAGGACCGGAACTTACATAGAGCACAGATGTTCAATGGCTGTTCTGTCTCACAGCTACATTAAGGATATGATAATGATACAAGGAAGGATGTTTCTCCTTCAAGGATCAATCTAATTACATAGTGGGGTTTCTTCTCAGCTTGGCACTTAATGAATCAATACGGACAGCTCTGAGGTCGGCCCTTATGTTGCTGGTTGCAAACAGAGTGAACTTTGGCACGCACCACGCTGTTTTCTGAGCCTCAGTTTCCTCGTTTGGGAAGAGAAAAAAAACAAACAAACATGACATCGTTCAAATTGAGTTGGTGTGCTCATTACATGATATTGGTGAAAAAAATTAGAATATAGCTCTTTGTCTTAACTCTGTGTAGGGTAATTCCATTTAAACTCATTTATATAATCTTTATAAAGCTAGTAGGTTTCCATAGGGTTTTTCAAAATATTCTCACTACTAGTCATCCCCACACCTCCTCATCCACCTCTACCCTCGTGTGCCTTTCCCTACTTAAGCCCCTGATCCATTATTTATCTTTCCCTTTCCATCTTATCAGTGCCCTACTCTCATAGGTTGCCAAGCAAATAACAAATAACAGTACCAGGTGTGGGATGTCCCCTGAGGTCGTTCATGAGAGGTGGTCTGGTGATCCTCCAAACAACACATGCTGTGCCAGTGTTCTTGGTGGTAAGATCCTATTGCTTGAAGACACCACACACACGTTAGTCACAGGACCTGGGATGGGGAAAGCAAGTTTTCTCCTTCCTGGTTAGTTCTCACAGTACTAGAAGTTACTATGTAGGTTCCCGGGGGTGGAGGAGGGAATCACCAACAGTCTTACCCAGCTCTGAAAATTGTGATCTATAATAATAACTGGCTTAGGCAAGATATGCCCACAGGTGCAGTAATGACACAAATGTCAGGCAGTAGCCAGCTACTTACTGATTGGATTTTAGTGCATGCTTTACAGGGAGAAAAGCATGCGCAGCACTGCAAATCTCAGGAAATCCTACTTGGAGAGCTCATAGGCTTAATGGACATAGTACCCAACTGTCCTCTAAATTCACATCTCTATACCCATAAACAATGAAGCCCTCAGGCCTCATCAGAGAAGTCCCTCTGTGAACTGTAGTGAATGCAGAAATTCCCTCCTGCTAAAAGTGCAGAGAGTAAGCACGCGAATGAAGTGCTCAGCCATAAATAGGACACCTAAATCGTACCCCTTTCTGTCAAGACTCGGGGACCAGTTTAGAGAAGGTCATAAGAGCCAGAAGTCAATGAGGACTGAGCCCAAACAGTGTCTTCCGGACTTGACAGGAGTCCTGCACTCATGAACTCACAGCTGTTGTGGTTGCTTGCACAAGACCTGTATAGAGTAAGCCAGTCAGCATCCCAGAATGAAGGTGGAGCAGACTCATGAGTCTCCACCCCTGGGTGAGGAGCTCTTGACACTTGGTGGCCTCTGGGGGAAGGAAGAGTTAACTTTCTTTTCAGAGTATGATCCTTGGTAGGCTGCTATGCTCTAGACAATCCTCACACCACTGAGTGTCGTCTAATTGGATTGATGTGTGAGAGAGAGATGGAGGAGAGACAGAGAGACAGAGACAGAGAGAGAGGAGATGGAATTGTGAGGGTGGTGGGGGTGAATATGTAGGAATTAGGAGAAGGAATATGAGGTGACTGAAACACACTTTTATGCATGCATGAAATTCTCAAAGAATTAATAAAATATTACTAAAGAACACAGTTTTGTATATTCTAAGTGCTCAAAAAAAGTTTAGTAACTCACTATGGAATGGTTTCACTGGTGAACTGTGTTTCACATCTGTAACATTGTTCTTCTGAGCTGGGAGCCTGAGGACAGGCAGAGAAACGGACCTGGTTGCTCTTATTCTGGAGTCAGTTTACCGAATCCTCTGTGTTTAGACATAAAAGCTGGAATCTGACTGAAACCCTCAATACTTTAGTTTCACTATCTTGTTAAAAAAAAAAAAACAACTTCTTTTAAATTCTTTGAAAGTTAAAGCCGTGCAAACTTTGGCAGCAGCAAATAAGGTTACAATTCCGAAGACAGAGAGAGAACATGTGCAATAAACATCCTCCCAGTTTTGAAATGTAAATGGAAAATTTTCAGCTCCTTCTAAAACTATGCTTCTATGACATCAGTATGTGGGCACTGCGGATGTGAAGGGAAGCCACTGTGCTAGCCTCTGGGGAATGGACACACACAGTGCACATTACCAATTTAAAGTCTCCAGATGTGCTTATTTTAAAGGTGTCTTATGTTAAAACCGTGGTCATATTTCCAGCTTCAGAGGGCATCAAGCTACAGTTGCACTGCTTCCCTTACAGTGGAAATACCTATCCTTGCTGGGAAGACTCTGCCCACCCGTCCTGCTCAGGGCTGGCTCAGCTCCTGCCTTTCCTGTCGATGCAAATCTCACCTCAGAGTGACTCTGAGTGAGTGAGGTCCGACCCCTCTGGACCGACAACTTGGGGTGCTTTTACAGAAGTGGTGGGAAGACAGCTTCTTCAGCTCAAATCAAAGGTTTACCCTGAGGATCATGGACTAAACCCTTTGGGTGCCGCCACTGCTCAGTCTGAAAAACAGCTTATGGCTGGTTTCAATTATCTTCATAGAAAAATCAATGGAAAGCAGTTTGTTCTGGCTCAGTGAGCTGCAGGCTCACTGTGGGGAGAGGTTTCAGCCATTCTCTCTTCTAGTGACACACTCGCTCCTCTGACACAGGCAATCAGGGTGGAAAGCTGTAGCAACTCTCTGTACCCCTGGTAAAATCTGCATCTGTAATCATCAAATGCAAGATGCCTGTTTAAGTCGCCAGCAGAATAGTCAGGCTGAAAGAATGGAATTTTCTAACTCTGACCTGAGTTAGACTCATTATTTTCCATTCTGTTTTTCTTATCCAGGAAGAAGTAGGGAGTAAATGCTGAACAAACAATAACTATTAATTGCCATCTAACCATGGGGGTCATAGAAGAAGAGTGTATTAGTCATTTGATTTAGTAAGGTCACTTGAGGAAAGGGATTTCTCAGAAATTTATTCTGTATCTTATAATTTTCTCTGTGTTCACAGATGCCGTAGTAGTCTGTATTATAAACTGGAACATGGTACTCAGTGGCACAAATGGAAGTCTCAAGTCCTCACAAGAGTGTTTTTGGTTAGTGGTAGTTTTGTGTTTCTGTTGCATGATTTTCCTGGGAAGATGTAAAAAAGTTAAAGAAAAAAAATCTACCCACCCCAAACAGGGCACCAATGGCAAGCCAAAGGATTCCAATGTATTGGAGTTCCTTGTAGGAGTATGGATGAAGCCTTCCTTAGAGGACCGTGGGTGCTTTAGTCTCTTTTCTGGGTACTGTGATGAAACGCTCTGACAAGAGGAAGTTAAGGGAGAGAGAGGCTAGGCAGGGCAGCAGAGCTGGAAGCGTTTATTAAAACTGCATCAGGAGCTGCGCGTGCATCAGGTGCTCACTGCACACATCCCTCTCTTCTCACACAGTCCAGGCTCCCATCCTGAGGACGGCAGTGCACCCAGTGAGTAGATCCTCCCTTCTCAATTGCAACCAAGACAGTTCCCCACAGGCATGTCCAGAGTCCTATCTCCAAGACGATTCTTGATTCTATCAAGCTGACCACACTAAATATCATGGTGGGTGACTCCAAAGCAGCTAGCTGCATCACCTTCCAAGTCCCATCCTGGGCCAGGTGACACCCTAACAGAAGCTCAAAAAGGGGAGTTCCGTTGTCTCATAGCCACCTAATCCTACAGACTCTAACATCTCCTAAGACTACACATAGGATGGGGCAAGAGGAATGAATGGCTGGACTTCTCTGTGGGATTCAAGCGACCCTCTCTCTAACCCACCTACCATTACCATTGATCTATCTAGAACTGCAGTTGTTCACACTTACTTCATTGCCACTGCTCTAGGATCGTCATGGGCTTACTATACACCCAGAAGAAACAGATCAGTATAACAGACATCATTGAACCCTGGTTTCCTGAGATGGTAGTCTGAGCTGTCTCCTTCCACCCTGACTGTGGGTTTATCCTCTTTGGTAATGGGACTTGAGCTGGTATAAAGCTATCGATGGATCATTTTCATATCATCCTTGTTGGAGCCCAGTATCATTATGAGGAAGTTTAAGCCAGCCTCATTGAGAGATGCAGAGAGAGAAAGATGCCTGGCCAGCCCACACCTGTTCTTGCCACCATGGCTTTGGCATTTGTCACATAAGAGATTGAAGAAGCCATATGGAGTGTTCAGGTTCTACCACACAGCAGCATGGAATCACTTTCAGTGAGCCCTGTTCACGATGCACAACCACAAAGAGATCATGTTTTCTTTTCTCTTTTTACACTTCTATTGTTAGAAACAGGGTGGCACTCTATAGTCTAGGTTGGCCTTGGAGTCAATATCCTCCACTCCAGCCTTCTGAGTGATGGATTACCATGATTCTGGGTTTTTAATGCCATCAATCAGTCACCCAGCAATAGTGAATGGATCAACTTCTCACTGTCTGAAAGGAAACAGTCCAACTGAGTTGACAGTTTGTGATTCATTCCTTCATGATAGTAGAGCAGACTAAAGGCGTAGTACACTCCTTAACTCAGCCGATAATTTAATCTGCGGTGTTGGAGGGGCTCCAGCTATGCTGTGTAGTCACAGAATGACAGGACTGAAAAGTCCTCACACAGCACTTATTCTGATTTCAAACTCCCTAGTTTAAAATGTGAAGAAAAAGAACAACCCCTTAAATCCCCTTAAACTCTAGAAAGGTTAACCTAGGTGCATAAGGCATGAGGCATGTTCTACGGGTCTCATCAGTACCCACGGTGTTGGCATCAGAGGTTTTCAGCGCTGTTTCAACATGACTTTGTTGTAATCTTTAACCTGAACTTCTAGATCCATAATTCCATCTGTAGTATGATCTGATGACCAAGGTTTGAGAGGAAACGGTGATCTATATATTCTCCCCTCATCAACAGCAGCCATGCTGACAGTTGCTCCCCAAAACCTCAGTAACCTTCGAACTGAGGGCTCTGTTAATGTCATGCTGATATAGAGAGCTGCTTTCATATTTTCAGAGAATCCTCTCTCTCTACACTTATATTTGTGTGTGTGTGTCTTTCTGTCTGTCTCTATCTTTCTTCATACTTCACCCTTTTTCCTTCGCTCTCTCACTCTAGGATCACTTTTATGGTGTACTATTAAGGTTTAAAACTGCTATTTAATTATACATTTATTATAATTAATTATAATTCATCAAAATGACTATACACTTTAGGTAACAGGGCAGTCATATTAAGGGGCAACATTATACAGGTTTATGTATTAGCAAGGAGGCATAGAAGTAAGAAGGAAAGTTGCCATAGTATAGAATTGTCCATATTTTAATATATCCCCAATCAAATTCATTTCTACTCAAACAACTTCCTGTTTCTGACACTACCACCTTCATTCTCTCTCCCCGGTCTGCTGGCCAGTCTATCACAACCATTTTTCAGTGTGCTATTATCTACCAGTATTATGTAATACGAGGAAACTAAATTATGGGAATAAATCACACGCTTTTTAAATACAGAGGACTCTGACAAGATACTCTCTGTGAGAATGATTTTAATAACAGTGACTAAAAAAATAAATAAAAAAATAAAAATAAAAAAATAAAAAATAACAGTGACTATGAAATACGTTTGAAAATTTGACTAGTGGTTCATGTGTTGTAAATATATTAATGCAGAATCGAAATGTAAGATGAGCCATATTCGCTCTTTCTAGAGTAAACTAAGTAAAATGTAAAAATAGATATTTACATTTGATTTTTATTTGGGTTAATATTCAGTGTATATAAAGCTAAATTTATTTAGCAGTCTAAAATACTTTAGTTTTATCCTCCAATACAAACACTACCATTTGCTACTTTTTTTTGTTTTGTTTTCAAGACAGGGTTTTTTTGAATAGCCTTGACTGTTCTGGAACTTGCTTTGTAGACCAGGCTGTTCTTGAACTCACAGAGATCTGCCTGCCTCTGCCTCCTGAGTGCAGGGATTAAAGGTGTGTGCCATCACTGCTGGCTTGTTTTTTTTAGTTCTGTTTATCCTTAGATGGTGAAATCTTCCTCTGCATGTTAGTTGCATTATGTCTTACATTGAAATCTTTTTACAAGGGACAGAAGAAGGCTACTTACTGGACGTTTTTCAATCCTGTGTTTTTGACTAGGAATATATTTATTCAGTTTAATAAATTAATTTGCTATTTATTTGTTTCTCTCTGTATGTATGTGTTCATATGTATGTCATCACATGTATGTCATAGGCGGTCAGAGAACAATCTTGGGTGCCCATTCTTGCCTTCCACATTGATAAGATCTCTTGTTTGCTGCTGTTTATGTCAGGCTGCCTGGCCTGTGAGCTTCTGATAATTCTCCTGTCTCTGCCTATCTCCCTGTGGGAAGGCTAGGATTACAGAGAGGAGGTACCATGCCTGAATGTACATGGGTTCTGATGGACTGAATGCCAGTCCACAAACTGGTGTGGCTAACACTTTATCCACTGAGCCTTTGTCCTAGCACCTGTGTTTATTTCATTATTATAAACTCTCATCACAGCTTTCTAAATGGTTGTCAGTAGTTTCACTGCATAAATGATGAAGCCACTAAAAGTTGAGTCGCTTGTATGAAACCAGTGAGCTGCTATGTAGAAGAGAAGGAATTATAACCCCAAACTGTTTATTGATGATGTCTGAGCCAAACCCAGGGAAGAGTCTATCAAAGAGTAAATCAATTTTCAGTTGATGAAAAAGTTAAAGTTTATAATTTGGGTTCGTAGGGGCTCACAGAGACTGAACCGACAAGCAGGAAGCCTGCCTGGGACTGGCCTCTGTTGTCACAGCTGCTTACTAAGTCTCTTGAAGTTAAAAGAAATTAAAAGTGTGGTCTTTGGGACAAGATTAGCATACAGTCATAATTTTGCGGGGGAAAGCATACATGTGTCATGCACCAGTGGTAGCAGATGTGGGGTTTGGACCACACCAAAGCCTTTAGCGTACATGTCCTTTGCCCACTTTGCAAAAATTCATCCTTAGCATACTCAGTATCCTTGAAGGCAAGAACACTCATGACCCTGTTGTTGCTGTATAGTATATATGGATAGATGGATACTTCCATAAAGTTCTAGAAAGATTCCTTCTTTTGACCTGAAAAGGGAACATTGAAGGATAAACCTTCTACCCCTGCCCCTGCCCCAGGCGTCTCACGACTAACTCTACAGAATAGCAAACAAACCCTTGAGAAAACAAACCAATGCAAGCAACCCCTTGCAATATGAGACAGTGTTAGGTTATGTCAGACATTACAAAGCTGAAACATTTCTAGTTATCTGTAAAAATGGTAGCCATACTTGGGGTATGCATCTGTCATCTGAAGTCTGTCTTTTCTTTTCTTTTCTTTTCTTTAAATGTATCAATGTGTTTTAATCAAATCAACTCTCTTGTTCTTCCCATTCGCCTGTCCGAATGCTCCTCACTGAGTCTCCCTGTCAACTTCACGTGTTGTGTGGAAATATATTAAATTATCGCCCAGGCCAGCCTGCCGAGGATAATGAAACCCTTCCCGGTGGCGTTCACAGCTAGCGAACGTGGAAAAACCCAAAGAGTTGCTAGCGGTGGGCAGAGAGCCCTCTGGGCTGTGGAAAAACCCAGTCCAGCTTGGCTGGGAGTCTTAAAATCATCCACATGGGTTGGGCACCACATGTGGAAATATATTAAATTATCGCCCAGGCCAGCTATCTTTAATATATATATTTTTTAATAAGGGTAAATAATACAATACCAGACCCTGGATCCCGCATGTGTATCAACCCCGATCCGCAGAGAGAGCTTCCCACTAGAACCCACCCTTTTATACCTAATTGGGACCTGATGGTCCAACCCTGAATAATTAGCTAATGGCTAATGAGGGGTGGAATAATTAGCTAATGGATAATGGCGGGATGTGGCTATTAGCCTGATAGGCTAAAACCATTCCCCATCAGTGTTCCTTATTTTAAACCACTGAATCCAACTGGTACTGCTGATAGGCGCATGGCTACATGCCTATCCATAGGTGGAGCATGGGTAACATGCTCAGGGCTACATCCCTGAAGAACACAGCAACTATCAACTGCCAATCACTCCTCAGATGGGAATATTCATTGGCTTGATCTTCTGTAGGTCTCATGTATGCAGTCACAGCTACTGTGAGTTCATATATACACTGGCCCTGTTATAACTAGGAGATTGTTTCCCAGCAATCTGCTACTGCCTCTGACTCTTATAGTTCCTCTGCTCCCTCTTCCAAGCTGATCCCTGACCCTTGAGAGATGTGCGTGTGATAAACATATCCCATTAAGAGCTAAGCACGCCACTCTCTTGCTCTCTGCACAATGGCCAGTCATAGGTCTCCAGATAAAGCAGCTACTGCGAAAAGAAGCTTCTCTGATTAGGACTGAGAGATGCAGTAATCTAAGGGTACAAAGATAAGCATTTGGAGCATGGGGTGCTATTATGTCCATTTAGCAACAAAATAGTAATAGGTTTCCCCCTAGAAGATGATCTTTGTGATCAAAATGTTACATGGGAAGGCAAAAATATAATGAAACATTTGGGAAAGCATATACATAAAAGGGCCAAAGTGCATTCTTGGAGGTTTGAGACTCAATCTGGAAACCCAGGTCCACAAGGTCATTTACTTTGTAGGCCTGTTGTGGGGGTAGCATGAGGTGTCTGCAAACTGACTCCTCAATTCCTGAAAGATTAGGATAATTTCAACTCCTTGTTATTTATATCCCTGAGTTTATTGACAAAATAAGCATTCAATTTTAAAGCAATCTTGACATAAAGTTGCAGTTTCAAGTTTTTCTGGTTTTTTTTTAAGATTTATTTATTTTACTTTATTGGTATGAGTGTTTTTGCTGCAAGTATGTGTGTGTGTGTGTGTGTGTGTGTGTGTGTGTGTGAGAGAGAGAGAGAGAGAGAGAGAGAGAGAGAGAGAGAGAGAGACCAGCAAGGCCTAAAGAGGCTACCAGATCTCTTAAAAATGAAATTAATGGTTGTGAGCTTCCGTGGGTGTTGGGAATAGAACCTAACTCCTCTAGAAGATCCACTAGTGTTCTTCATCACTGAACCTTCTCTATAGCTCTAGTTTTCAAATGTTTCAACAGACTTTGCTTGAATTTGCCTCACAGATACATGAATCTGTTCTTTTCTTAATATAACTTTGATTGGTGCTTTTTTCTGACTTGTTATTTAAATTAGGCAGAGAATATGTCAACATTCTCATTATATTATTCTTTGAAGATGAAGTAGAAATTAGTACACATAAGCAAATTTGGGTGCAAAGGCTGCAGGATGGGAGCATAAAATTAGAGGTATGAAACCAGTGATACACATGTAAAAACAACACCAAGAATAACTGTAAATCACTGGAAGTAGGGGAGCAATTGAGATACCACTTACCCTCTGTCTGAGTCAGTGTTCCATTGCTGTGCAGACACCATGACCACAACAACTCTTATGGAAGAAAGCTTTTACCTGGGACTTGCTCTGGTTTCAGAGGTCTAGTCCATTATCAGCATGGAAAGCATGGAAGTACAGAAAGCACACAGAGACATGGTGCTGGAGAGGTAGCTGAACATTCTACAGCTGAATCTACAGGAAGGAAGCAGGAAGAGAGAGACTCTGGGTCTAGCTTGGGCTTTTGAAACCCCAAAGTCCACCCCTCAGTGACACACTTCCTTCAACAAGGCCACACCTCCTAATTCCTCTCTAGTGTATCACTTCCTAATGACCAAACACTGAAATATGGGAGCTTATAGGGGCCATTCTTATTCAAACCACCATACCTTCTTACACATACAAGCAGAGAGCCAAACTCAAGCAAGAACAAGAAAGAATATTGCCAATGTATTAAAACAAAACCTCAGCAAAATTAAAAACATTGAAACTTTAGTTATTGAACATAGAAAAACATTTCTCTGAAAGTGACTGTTTATCATAAAGATTATTAAATGAAGTACATGAGCAAGAGAATACAGGGCAATTGGTATGAAAACCAACGTGAATCTGTCAACTTTGAGCCCAAACTAGAAGATAACCAAGATAGTTTGTTTAACATAGACATGGATTCTCTATCTCTCTCTCTTTCTTTTCAGTTCACTTTGATATGAGGGATCACCAAAGAATGGTTGCCTCCCTAAGTTGGTGTGTTGGATTTTTTTTTTATCAATTTGACAAAAGTTAAAATCATTTTAAAAGAGGGAACCTTCACTGAGAAAATACCTCCGTTATTTTGACCTGTAAGCAAGGCTGTGGGGCATTTTCTTGATTAATGTTTGATGTGGGAGGATGCAGCCCAGTGTAGGTGGTGTCACTCCTGGGTTGTTGGTTTTAGATTATTTATTAAAATACATTTGAAATGCCACTACATTTCTTCTTTTTGTCTAAAAAATAAAAAAGGCTATAACTAATATAAGAAAACTATATACAATAAGTACAATGACTAATAAAATATATACAGGCAATAAATACATCAACAATGTCTAGTCCATTTGCATTTGACAAATTCAGAGAAAATATTTCATATCTATTCTATCATGGTGAGTCCAAAGTCTTACACCTAATTTATTTTCTATCATAACTTGCTTTCTGTATCTGGTA
>JAQHUG010000200.1:1674222-1691728 GCA_028555095.1 Dicrostonyx torquatus
TCTCCAAAGTAACCTATATTTTGACTTAAATTTTGAAGTCAAGGCATTTTGATCAAACCTATTTTTCTTAATCCAGAATGAATCCACACCCTCTCACTTCCTACGGAAACAAAAGCAAAACCTCTTTTCCAAAGTCACATATCTTTTGAATTAAATTTTGAAGTCAAGGCATTTTCAAAATATATAAGTTGGATTAATACAGCAGCCTTAATAATCAAGTGGTTTTTTTGCGGCTGTTGCTTATTTCTTGGCAGTCAAACAATTCAAAGACAACACAATAACATACAGTATCCAGATTCTCGTGTATTTGTGTATTTTCCATCTTTTTTTTTTTTTTTTTTTTTGGTTTTTTGAGACAAGGTTTCTCTGTGGCTTTTGGATCCTGTCCTGGAACCAGCTCTTGTAGACCAGGCTGTCTTCGAACTCACAAAGATCCGCCTGCCTCTGTCTCCTGAGTGCTGGGATTAAAGGTGTGCGCCACCACCACCTGTCTTGTATTTTCCATCTTTACATGGAATCTAACTAAGCTGGGGCACATGGGAGCTGAGAGCTTTAGTTTTTCTCCTGAACCCAGGTAGCTAGGTTTGAGTTCCGATTCCAAGAAAATAGCATTTTTGTGAATTTGTGTCACAAAAAGTTGGGCACACTAGATTATATAAGAAAGCAGACTGACCGGGTGATGGTGGCACATGCCTTTAATCCCAGCTCTCGGCAGGCAGAGGCAGGGGGATATCTGTGAGTTCGAGGCCAGCCTGGTCTGCAAGAGCTAGTTCCAAGACAAACTCCAAATCTACAGAGAAACCCTGTCTCTATAATAATAATAATAATAATAATAATAATAATAATAATAATAATAGTAATAGTAAAAGCAGACTGATAAAGCCACAGGGAGAAACCAACAAGCAGTTTTCCTCTGTGGTTTCTGTATCCATTTCTCGGCCAGGTTTCCTGCCCTGACTTCTCTTGGTGACTGACAACAAACCATAAGCTGACGCAAATCCTTTCTGCCTTAAGTTGTTTTTGGTCACTCTTGTATCACAGCAACGGAAAGCCAAACTAGGACAGGTGGGAAGTAATTAAAAGTCAGCCTTTAGCAAAGTTTCTTATTTTTACTCCATTTAAAAGGGCGAACAGCAGTTTAAAGATGGTTTTATTACACTGTTGAGAGCGTCTAACAGGAAAAGGAGTTGATTTAGGACATTGTGAGTGGACTACTAATTGGCCCACAGTTTTTGAATCATCCATTGAACTTACACATGGAGTGGAATCTTTAGCTGCCAGTTTGTGCTGTGGTGTAGTTCTGTTAACTGTTGCTGGACAACGCTTTCTCCACCACTGGGATCTTCCACAGACCCCAGCTGGAGATTCCTAAGGGTGGACTTATTTCTAATAGTCCACTTCTGCTCCCCAACTCAGAGACCAGTGTGCTCATCTGTGAAGCTGGAGTGTTACCGACTATTCTTGCTCATTTGACGCTCTCCCACTCATAGCAAATTGAGTGCTGCTTCGACTCAGTTCTGTGCTCCCTAATCTGTTGTCCCTTAACTCTTGTTTACTTACTGAGACTGCTATTATTTCCCACAGGAGTTATCTCAGTGGGTACATACTGCATCTTCTATTTTAAGTACAGCACATCAGGGTAGGACTTTTTAAAATGTGCGTGGGTGTGTGCGTGCAGGTGTATTACTGTGCGTGTGGACATGGAGATAGACTACAAGGTCGCTTGATGAAGCTTGTTCTTTCCTTTTACCATGTGGGTCCCTGGCATGGAACTCAGGTCATCAGTCTTGGCAACATGTTACTTTACCTATTGAGCCACCTTGCTAACCCAGAGTGGAAAATTCTAAAAATGAAAATCTGATATATGATGCTTCACAGCTTAGAACTTGTTGTGACGCTAACCATACTGTAGAGACAACATCCTCAATGATGCTGGCAAGGCCACAGATCTGATCCACGTTCATCTATTCAAATCCACTTCCTACGATTTGTAAGAAAGCTATGTAAGCAATGGAGCATCTGTATACAGAGGCCTAGTGCATTGTTTCAGTTTTGATTTCTCTTCTGCATATATGCTGAGATAAAATGGGATCTATTTAAGCATACATATGTACACACATACACTTTATATGTATATACTTAACCCTTCAACCCAACCATTTAGGACTTTTATTATTCATTTCATTTTTTTTCAAATTACATCATTAACCCTTTCCTTTCCTCACACCAATCCTTCCCATGTACCAGCTCTCCTGGTTCACTCTTAAAATCATGACCTCTTTTTTATTGCTGTTGTTTTGTTTATTTGTTTGTCTTTTGAGGCAGAGTTTCTTTCTATAACAGCCCAAGCTGTCCTGGAACTCACTCTGTAGACCAGGCTGGGCTTACACTAACAGAGATCCACCTACCTCTGCCTGCCTAGTGTTGATATTAAAGGCATGTGCAAAATCATGATTTCTTTAATAACATATGAGCACATACATGCTTGCTTAATCTATAAACGTAACATGCTCAGTCTATGTAGTGTTCCTTATATGCCTGTGTTTTTAGGGGTGGCCACCGGTTATGAAGACTCTTGTCTGGGGAAGACTGGCTCTCCTGCTCTGCTCTCAGAATTCTGCAGCTGCCTGTAGTTCTTTATCTGTGCATCAGGACACGTGTGGTTTTCATGTTAGCATGTCTTTTGATGCACTTCTTCAAGTCTTACTTAAACAGCCATGTTGTTGAGCTATCAAGTGTGAAGCTTCCCAGTCATTTCTAGAAGACACTTTCTCACAGCAAGTTTTCTGTCCCTTCGGCTCTCACAATTTCTCTTTCCCCTCTTCTATGATGTTCCCAAGGCTCAGGTACAGGACTTGTGCTGGATTAATTTGGGGCTGGCCGCTCTACAATCACTTGCTCTCTGCATTTTGACCAGTTGTGGTTTTCTGTCATGGTCTCTATCTCTTGCAAAGATCGATCTCCTTGATGAGGGGTGAGAACTACACTTACTTGTGTGCATAAGGATAAATATTTGCAGTGCAGTCGGGAATTATGCTTATTTAGTAAAGTGATGGTTTTAGGTTCTCCTCTAAGATCCATGACCTCACTAGTCCTGGGTGGTTGGCTAGGTTTCTGCTACTGGGCAGAATCTCTCTCCTGTGAGATGGCCTTTAGGCCAGTTAGAGAGCTGATGGGAGTGCCGCTATTGTACCTTAGACTTCTCGTGCCTTGCCATTTGCCATCGTGGTTCATAGGTCTCCCAACTGATTAGGATTACTGGCTGCTTCCCTGTCTTGGAAGCTTGCATAGCACCTTCTGGTAGGATGGAAAGCCTAAGACCTGGTACTATGAAAGCTCATCCTCATGAAGGAAGATTCATCTTAAGTCCAGAGTACCTGGTGCCTTCAGGAATAGGCATTTAACCTCAGTCTCTGGGAGCAGCCGCAATAGCCTACATTGTTTGTGGAGTCTCTAGGTTATGGTATAGACTCTGACTCTTGGCGGAACAGTATCAGACCAAGTGGTATAACTTCATTTAAGTTATCTATGTATATAAATGTGTGTGTATGTATGTATGTGTACATACATACACACACATATAAATACACACATACATACATATTATAATACAATATATAACTAAGTTATATAGTACTTAATATTATGTAAATATGATTCCTTGGGCTTTTCCAGACATCCATGGTGTTATTTTACCCTCCTCCCTCTCCCGCTGTATTGACCTCCCTTCTTCCTCCCTAATTAAATCCACCCATTTTACCCATTTCCCCCTGCAAATCACTTGCACCCTGCTATTTCTATGTCCAGTGCTTCCCCTCAAGATCCCCTTTTAACTTTTCCGATTTCCATTGCATTTAGAGTTGTCATGATGCTGGACCACAGTGACAACCACCATGGCACAAGAGCTTTGGGGAACAACAGTGGCTCTCTAACTGGTCTAAAGGCCAGCTCAGCAGGAGAGAAAGGGTGCCTCTACCAGGTGGTGTACTCACACCTGAAGGTTGGGAGCTGAGACTCACAGGCAAGGAAGGACGTGTGGCGTTCGTCTCTCTAGGTCTCGGTCCATCACTCAGAATAACATTCCACTGTCGTTATCTTCAGCATTGGTCACAGATGTCAATGTCCACCAGTTCATTAGCACACTGACAGGAGTGTTAGAAATCTGAGTTCTAAAAGCAATTAATACCCACTTAACGTTTTAAATATGCAAAGTCGGAAAATAGTTTGCCAGATTACATCATGACAAGATCTAAAATCTGTAATCAGAGACTGTGCTTTCCCTTTTCCAGCCGCCCAGACCCAAATAATCACACAGAAATGATATTAATTACAACAGTGTTTGGCCGATGGCTCAGGCATATTCCTAGTTAGCTCTTACATCTTAAATTGATCCATTTCTATTATTTTATATTTACTATGAGGCTCATGGTTTGTTACCTTACATCTTGCTTCTGAGCAGCTACATGGCATCTCTCTGATTCCACTTTCTTTCCTCCTCTATCTATGCTTGGATTTCCCACCTTGCTATATTCTGCCCTTTCATGGGTCAAGGCAGCTTCTTTATTAACCAATGGTAATGAAACACATTCACAGCATACAGAGGGGCATCCCACATTGGAAATCAAAGAATGTTGTGATTAGATGAGTCCTTTACAGTTCCTGTATTTTTCGGTACTCTAATATTGTGTGCTATACCCAACCGAATTCATGGAAATTTAGCCCCTCCCCAAACTATTCTAAACTAAAATTAGCAAGTTATAAGTTACGTGTACTCTCTTTTTAAGAAGAGAGTATGAATGGACACAAGAAGCGACCATTCAGCATATAACTGATTGGAGCTCTTGTTCCCACTAAATAATTCAGTGTCTCTAATGGGAGTCAGATCCAATGTCTTCCTAGTGGATGAGCGTTATCCAATATTCAGCTAGCAGTTCAAGGCTTGTAGAGAGAAACAGTAAAGCATGAGGTAAAAAATAAAATATTTTAATGGTGTTCGTATTCTCCTGGGGGCTATCCTGACATGAAGTTTCTAGCTGTAGGCATCTGTCTCCGCTGTGAAGAGATAGGGAGAGGGAGAGACTGAGTGAAAAATCAATATTCAAATGTGAAACAGTCAGAAAGTTCAACAAGGGACACCGGTATTAACAGGTTTGTGTATGTGGTTAGCCTTTCAGAAGTCCCTGGTCTGAAAAGGACAGAAGATGCACTAAGCAAACAACTCATTAGGAACCCAACGGCCAGGTTTGCTGAGCTCAAAAGGAACTCACTCAATCTAAGGGAGAATATTCATGTGAGACCGTCTAGAGACTTCAGCGACAGAATGAACTGTTGCATAAAGTGCTGTGTTGTTCTCTGCCTTCCCCTCTCTCATTCCAAACAGGAAGGGAATATTGATTTCCTAGTCTTGGCCACCAGCCCCACCTCTTCGCACCATAAGTACTGAGATGAATGAGAGTGAGTCTCTCAAAGCACTCAGCAATCTTCAAGAGAGTACCGCCTTATAAATTAAAAAGAGAAAAAAAAGAAAGAAAAGCTGTATTATTATGGGGTAGAAATGTCAGAGAGAAAGTTGGAGCTCTTATCAAAGGCTGTTGGTGCCCCAACATTTGCTGTCAGCTCTGAAAAGGTGGCTGTGAAACTCATTGTATCCAGTCCTGGTTGGCCTTGGGCCCAGCATACAGTGGGATTTCTGGCCAATGGCCTCTTACAGTGGAAAGGCTGGCGCCTGGCCCAGGGATTAGAGAACTTTCATTTCTTTGTCTCATTGATATTAGTCACAGAATCTCCCTTTTCATGCACAACCCAAACCCATGTGGGGTGGGGGATAGAAGCAGAAATTGCTGCAAACTCGGAGCTCTCTAGTTCCCTAGGACTAAGGAAATTGTCCATTTCTAACTCACTTATACAACATCTGTATCTATTTTGTTATGCACATTTATCAGGAAATGGCTAGTATGGGGTGTCCTTGAAAGAAAAATTGCTTTATAGACATGAGAAACTATAAGTTAGCCTTGAATAAACAAAGAAGTCAGTATATTTGGCCCTTTCCCCCTTCTCTGCTTGCCTTCCATTTTCCTCTCTTTCACATACTTCTTCTTTAATAAATTAATAACTATCCTGAAATTCCACCTCGAAAAATAATTTGGTGAACAAAATTTGTGGGCACATTTTCTTTAGTCCCTCTGTGTGTGTGTGTGTGTGTGTGTGTGTGTGTGTGTGTGTGCAGCCTTTTCAAAAGACCACATGTAATACACAGTAGAGATAGTACTTGATCCCTCGCATTGCAGAATCTACCCATGTAATGACATCCTAGATTCATATTCTGTTCAAATCTTGGAGAATGTTGTGCTTAGTATCATAGGATAAGGTTTGGTTTCAAATAATAATGTGGTCTTAAACATTCATCTCTAGTGGAAACTAGAAATCATATCCAAAATCAAATTGGGACAACACTAGCCAGCAACTGATTTGAAAATAAATCACATAGCTCCAGCAGACCATAACCAAAGGACTAAGTTTTTCATTTATTTGCCTGATTCACCTAAATATGCTTTGGTACAAGAAAAAAAATAATGACTTAGAGTAAGTCAAAACTCAGTGCATATCATAATCTTGCCTATTTTCATCATATTGCAAAATTGCCATTAGTGTGTAAAATCAGTTAACGTGGGCTGGCATTTTCTGGCACCAGTGGAGAGGTAGAGGAAATCAAATAAGAACACACAGATAAAATCCAGTTGCCTTGATGATAAGTTCCCACAGTCCTCACTAGACCATTCTAGCTCAGCCTCTTTTGAAGTGGGGAGAAGGATGACCTCCTTATAGGGGTCATGATGTGTTCTATGCCGGATGACAAAGATATGGTGGAAACCTTGAAGATTTCCATTATGCTGGTAAATAGAGTTGCTCCTGCACTTGATCCAGCATGGCAGGGTTGACAGTCAAAGAAAACTGTATTCTTGTGGATACATCTTCTCTAAAGACTTCAAAACTCCCACAATTATGAAATCTCCAATTCCTATATCAGTGGCAAGATTGCAAGTCCCATATGTCAGATAAAATGAAGGCCAAGAGTCATTGGTCTGCTACCCGAGGTTGGAGCGTGCTCCAGCAGCAGAACAAGGAAACTGACAGCTCATTTTTGGCCTCTGATTCCTGGGTCTGCATTCCTTCCAATTGACAGCTGTTTGTTTGAGTCAAAAAATATTGATCTTGAGAAGAAGCAGCACTAGTATTGAGACAGCTCTATGGAGCTGGGTCATCTAGAAACATGCCATCGTGAGTGAGGAGCTTGTCTGAAGGCAGTGTTTAGGTCCCAAAAGATCTATGACTACAGAAAGCAGCAAGAACTTAGGAGGCCTGAAAAGCATGCTATGTTCACAGGCCATAGGGAATTGTTACCAGTTTTCACAGAAATAATACACTGGGGCTGGAAAGAAATAGGTACATTAGGAAGGACCAAATTTTAGATGGTGCTTGCCAAGTACATTTTCCTGATGCTATAGAAGCTTAGATTCACAAATAGAAGGCTGACAAGATAGCAGCCACTTCTTGCATTTTCATCCTTTGAGGTTCTCTCCATGTTTTATACATTTGCCAAATCTGGCTTTCTAAATGTGATTTGCATCAAGTCCATCTGGAGTTTGTAGTGTGCCCGGGTCTTTATGGCATCAATGGTAAAGGCAATTTCAGGATGCACTGCAAAGTGGACGTCATGAGAATCCAAGTTCGCTCCTTCAGTTGCACTCTCTGTTTGGATGAAACCAGTCTCCTTTTGTTTTTCCTAAGCTCTGGTGTGGATGGCTCTCTTGCCCTACTTTTTAACTGATGAAGCATTCTTTGGCTTAAACTCCTAAGTATTTGCTAGTAATGCTACTTGTGTAATCTTGTAGCAAATAGGGCCTGTAATTCAGGATGAGCTAATCCTGGGACACAGTCTGAAGTATGACAGTCAGGTACCCGTAGTCTTCATGTCTGTGCTGGTTGACTTTTTGTCAACCTGATGAAACCCCATATCATTCCGGAGGAAGCAATTTTAATTGAGAAAACATTTCCGTCCGATTGGCCTGTGACAGTTCTGTAGAGCATTTTCTTGATTACTGATGGATATGAGAGGACTCAGCCCACTGCAGTCATTGCTACGCCTAGGTAGGTGGAGCATAAGAAGGCAGGTTGGAGGAGCTGCATGCCTCCATGGCCTCTGGTTCACGGCCAAGGAATCCTCTGCCTCAGTTCCCCACTGCAGGTTTCCTGCCTTGAGTTCCTGTGCGCTTCCCTCAGCGAGAGACTGTAAATACATACACTGAAACAAACCCTTTCCTCTTCCAAGGTGGTTTTGGTGAGCATTTTGCCATAGCAACAAAAGGGAAAACTAGGGTAATACTCTTCTGCGTTGACTCTCAATTTATTAGCTGTTGAATGTTAGACATTAAAATCCACTGTTTGAAAGGAATAAATACAAGTGAATTGTTAGCTACTTTTGAAAGTTATAGACCGCAGTTTTGAAAAAAAAAGGAGACTGGAAGTCCCTAAAATGAATTAACCTCAAAGCATAACCAATGAAAGAACTCCAACACTTAGAACAGGCAATGTGGCATGAGTGTTTGCTTGGGCCTTCCAGCTGGGACTGAGGAGAAATGATTCAGAATTAGCAAAAAGTCCACTGAAGTGGTAGCTACACAGGACATTTGTCAAAATGTCATCAAGCTGAAAGCTTAAAATAGATTCATTTGATTGTACATGGTTAAGTATAATAAAGAGGTTGTTTTTCTTTTCTGTTTTGTTTTTTTAATTATCACATTAAATTCTAGGTCAAATACTGCATTGAGTGAGGACTGCATATAAACAATACACATAATCAAGAAACATGTCCTTTAAGATTCAAAAGACTCTATTTTAACTTCACAGCTTGATGACTTTTGACAAATGTCCTATGTAGCCACCACATCAATAGACTCTTTGCTATTCTGATCATTTCCCTTCAGTTCCAACGAGCAGGCTCAAGTAAATACTTGTGTCTCTTTTAGCCACGTAGGTTGACTTTTCTTTTCGTAGAATATCAGACATTAGAGTCACGTTGCATGTGTTAACTGTTGAAATCCTTTCATTCATTACATTCTTAAAATTAATTCATTTTGTTGCATGTGTTAGCTGTTTACTGTAGAGTGATATTTAATGGATCTACTGCATTTTAATGATACATTCATCAGCTTCTTGTTTTGAGCTCTGATGAATAAAGATGCTATGGACATTTATACACACATCTTTCCATGGGACATATTTTTCTCTTGAGCAGCTACCTAACAGTGTAGAGTCTAATGTGTCTAGAAAAGCCTGACGACATGCTAGATTTATGCTTAATTCATGAGAAGCTGCCACACTGTCTCTCAGAGTTGGTTATGCTGGTTTGGATTCCCACCAGCTCCTAGGGTTGGCAGTCTTTACATTTCAGCTCTCAGCTGAGGTTTTAGTTTGCATTTCTGAGAGGTTTCAATAAACTTAAGATTTTTTTTTCAGGCACTTATGGGCCTGAAACTTATCTGTTTTCCTTTTAAAAGTACCTAATTCTTTGCCCCGTTTTTATAGCATTAAATGGCTTCTAATTACCAAATTTTATGAGCTATTTTTAAAACTTCAGGTTACAAGTTTTGCCACACATGTATTTTGAGAACATTTACTTATCTTTCCAGAATTGCTTTATTTTTAATGGTAGTTTGTAATGTGTAAGGATATTTTGCCCGTTTATATGCCCAAGCATTGCATGCACGTAGGATGCCTACAGATTTCAGAAGACATCAGATCCCCTGGAACTGGAGCTACAGATGGGTGTGAGCCACCATGCAGGTGCTGGAAAGGGAACCTGGGTCCTCTGAAAGAGCAAAAAGCCCTCTCCCAAGCACTCCCATGCTCTATTTTGAATAAATTTTTCTCTCTGGTATCAAATCATCCTTCTTCCCAGATGTATATCCAGTTCTTTGAGTAGAATTTGTTGCAAATACTTCCCCTCCATCATCAAAATGTTTATATATGTTTATATATTACATGTGAGCATTGATTATTTTTCTTCACTGATCTACTTTTATAATTATTTCAACTTGTAGCAAGACCAAGGAGTATGAATCTTTTTAATATTTATTTTTATTTTATATGCTGCATTGGTGTTTTGCCTGCATGTATGTGTGAGGCTGCCAGATCCCCTGTAATTATTGTTATAGACAGTTATGAGCTGCCATGTGGGTGCTGGGGATTGAACCTGGGTCCTCCTGAAGAGCTGTCGGTGCTCTTGACCACTAAGTCATTTCTACAGCCCCGAGTGTGAATCTTTCAAACTTGTTTTAATTTAAATAAATGTTGTCTATTCTATATCCTTTGTCCTTTCTTGCACATTTTGGTATTAGGCTATCACTTTCTATTATAATATACAGTGGGGGCCCAAGAAGATAGCTCAGCTGGAGAATTGATTGCCACACAAGGACAAAGAAATGAGCAGTTTCTACCCTCACATGAAAGCTAGTCATGGTGGCATATAGTGATGTTTTATTTGTGTTTTAAGACATAAAGCTTGCCTGATGATCAGAGTGCAAAGCTAGCCACAGTAGTTAGCCATACAGGCCAGGCAGTGGGGGCACACACCCTTAATCCCAGCAGACACACTAGTTAGCCATACAGGCCAGGCAGTGGGGGCACACACCCTTAATCCCAGCAGACACACTAGTCAGCCATAGAAGCTGGGCAGTGGTGGTGCATGCCTTGAATCCTAGCACTAGAGAGGAATATAAAGCAGGAAGAGACAGGAACTCACTCTCTCTTCAGTCTGAAGATTTCATAGAGGTAAGAGCTCTGTAGTGACTTGACTGCTTTGCCTTTCTTATCTTCAGCTTGAACCCCAATATCTGTCTATGGGTTTGTATTATTCATGCTACAGTGGCAAGCACTTGTCACCCCAGTGCTGAGGAAGAAGTAGGAGAATGTCTGTGTTCATTGGCTAAACCGTCTAACTGAACTGGAAGGCCCCAAGTTTCAGTAAAAGACCCTGTCTCCATAACGATGGCGGGTGACTGTTGAGGAGCAGCAGCTGAGGTTGACTTCTGGCTTCCACTCTCATGCACGCACGCGCACCTGCGCACAAACACAAATACACACATAACACATCCACCCACACACAGAGAACATTTGAATTTTGTTTTGATTGTCTTGAATCTAAGTATGGAAAGATTTTACATTTTTGCAATCCTAAATCTTTGTTTTGAAGCAAAGGAACTCTCTTTTTTCTTTAAATGTGCTAAAACTGTTCTTATAAATTTTGGGTCTTTGTGATATATGAGCTTTGGGCATATTTCCCTAAATTTAGTCCCAAGTATTTATATACACACACACATACACACACACACGTATGTATATATTTCCTGTATATGTACATACATATATATATGTGTGTGTGTGTGTGTGTGTGTGTATGTATATATTTTCCCCAAATATATATGGAATCCTTTGGGCTGCCACATCCTTTAAAGAAGACTGAAGCTTTCTTTCCCAGGAACTACCAATGGGTACTAGCTCCTCAGAGATTCTCTACGCTACCTGTGTCAGAGTTTTGCCTGGCTTGATCCTGTGCAGATAGCACCAGCTGCTGTGAGTTTGAGTGCGACAGCCATGCCATGCCCAGAGGACAGAATTCCACAGCCTTCCCACCTACCCTTCTCTTCTGACATTTTTCCGTGTCTCCTCTTCCATGATGTTACTTGAACTTTGGTTGGCTATTTGATACAGATGTCTTCTTTTGGCCTAGAAAGAACCCAGTCTAGAGTTCTCAGCACTTTGACTAACTGTGTCTCCTTATTGACTGTTGCCCACGGCCAAAATCTGCTTCTCTGACCAAGGCTAAGAGTAGCCCAGGTCTATGGGTATTCACAAAAATGTTTATATGGGATTTTGACAGCATAACCATCTAGCAAAATAGCAGCAACAGGTTCTGCCTTAAGGTCTCTGACCTCTAAAGCCACGGGCTTTGACTAGGTTGACAGTACCAGGCATTAAATTCCCTATTGTGGATCAGTCCTCAAACCCAACCAGAAGACAGTTAGCTACCCCAAAATAGTTCTACTGTTATTGCACCTGTGGGTATAACTTGACTGATAAAGCTGATATGGTATATGTATGATCCCGAATTGTGGAAGACCGTTGAAGGGTTTTCTCCTCCAGTAATTCACACAGTACCTTCAGGTACTGTGAAAGCTAGCCAGTGGGGAGGAAGTTTCCTGGTTGCTTTGAGGCTGGTTTCTTTCTCGAAGCCCTGTAGCCACAGTATGTGATATCTTCAACATTGGTGTTTCACTCTATAGCCATGGTGAATAAGCAGGAGCAATGGCATTAGCTTTTGTTGTTTTAGACAAACAACAAAACCTCTGGGGCCTCCCTGACCAATAACCAACAGAGTGGTATCTTGTGTCTTGAATGACATTGTGTAAGTAGAAAATGCTGCACCCTGAATGCTTCCTGCTCTCTGTCTACCATGAAATGTGGTGACAGTTGCCTCACGTTCCTGGTGGCACAGACTGAACTGCTCTGCCATGCCTTCCCTGCCATAATGGAATAAAATCCCCCAAACCGTGGGCCAGAGAAAGTTTTCTCACTTAAGATGCTTTTGTCTGGTTTACTTAGCCTGGCTGATGAGAAAGGTCATTACTACAGGTTACTTAGTCCATGGGGTTAGGTTCTCTGTGTCCTCCTGATAGACTTCCACGTTCACTCCCAGTCTGAGGCAAAGGCAGTTCTACTCCCTTTGATGCTTTTCAGTCCTTATAAGACTTTGTTGGCTAAAATTACTAGTATAAAATTATATGAAACTATAAAACTATAAAAAGTGAAGTTTTTGCTTCCTAACAAGGGCAATGTTTAGTCACAGTGAAAGTGGATGCTTTCCATTTAAAAATCAAGGCAAAAAAATTCACACACACACACACACACACACACACACACACACACACACACACACGTTGGGTATTAGGGTTCGAGTTTTTTTCTGTTGGTCTGAGTGTTGCCCCTAACAACATCCTGTTCTTCTATGGTTGCTTTGACAATCTGGAACCTCGTGTTGACAGTTTTTATCAAGAAGGGCAGGCTAGAGGGGCATGAACTGGAGATACTTAGATTCAGCAGGTACTGATATGGCTTAAATATATGAAATATAGACTAGATCTAATCTTTCTTTCTTCCTCCTCTTCGTTCTTCATCTCTTCTTCTTCTTCTTCTTCTTCTTCTTCTTCTTCTTCTTCTTCTTCTTCTTCTTCCTACTACTACTACTACTACTACTACTACTACTACTACTACTACTACTACTAAATCTTTCTTAAGTAGTTAATTCCAGTTAATTAAGTAGCTAAATATCTTAAGTAGTTAATTTTGTCACAGGCCAAAGTCTGATGTGTACCATCTGCCTGCCTGGTCTCCTAACCACATGAACAATGCAAGCAAAAAAAAAAAGAGGCAGGATTTGGGAAGGACATCTCTAGATGTGTTCCTGGGATTGCTCTCACCTGGGACAGATAGCTTGTTCTTCGCATTCTAGGGAGATGGGAGAACTAGAGAACGGTGACCAAGAATCCAAACACCCTGCCAAGTAGACACTAGGAGATGTGCTACCCAAGTTTTCATCTGCTTCCTCCACATTTTCAAAGGTCCTGCTAGTGACCCACTTCTTTGTATTTGTCACCGAGGGATCAGTGGCCTCATTTTCAAAACAACCGTGGGCCATGTTATAGTTTTCCTGATTTCAAATCACCTTGCATCAATTGCTTATTAATCTTGTAACAAGCATGCATTAATTTCACCTGGAGATTAATTTCACCTGGAGATTAATTTCACCTGGAGATAGTAACTGCTGACAGGAGCTTTAGAGAACAAAAGCATTTGGAGTTTTCTCCTAGCATGGGGAGCAGAGTAGGGGGCAACATTCAGTCAATGAGTAATTGCAGAACCTCCTGCTGGGGGCTCTGTGCCTACTCAATTGCTCTCCAGTGGTGTCTGCACCACAGCTTGGGGACCTTGTGAAACCAGTTGAGTGTTTTTTCATTCTCAGTGGCATGGGGTCATTTGGAGTAAACTGCAGTTGCTTGTGGCAGACACCTGCTGATGGGAGCTGACTTGACTACCCAGCCCTCTAGCTGGGAGTTCCCACCACTGAACTCTATCGTTCTGCTCCAACTCCAGCCAGCTCAGATGGTGCCCTTTCTGCTGATGGCTTTGCGTAGAAGCACGTCTCTTCAGGGTTCACAGGTCAATTTTCTTCAGTATTGTTTGGGTCATCGCTTACATTTTAATCTCTGAAGTTTTCATCCCATATCAGCATTTTCTTTTCATGTCACTAATCGCACCATTTCCCCCTAATTTTAATTTGTTCATTAAGAGCAAACACACATGCTTTCTGGATGTCAATATTTTAACATTTTCCTTTGGGATTTATACAGTCAGACAACTTAAGGGCTCCCCAAGGGTAGTCAGGTGAGTGCAATGGCTAGAAACCTGGCATCAGTCTTCCTAGGAGATGTACATTTGAGGGCAGGCATCTCAGACACATTAATAGTGTCTTACTTAGGCTTTAGTGAAATTAGTGGTTGATGTAAAATGCAGCTTATTGCCTTTTAATCGATTTTTACTTATGGAAAAAAAATACTCTTCATTCTTTTACATTTTCATAATATCATGGTAAATAATGGCATTAGCATTTCTAATTTCAAATAGTTTTGACCCTGTTTACATTTTGGAACAACTAATTTGTGTGTGTGTGTTGTTCATATGTTCACACAAGCTTACATATGTGTAAGCCCACATACATGCTGGTATGCATGCATATGTGTATGTTTGCCTGTGGAGGCTTCACTCAACTCCCCACTTTATCTACTAAGACAGGGTGTCTTGCTGAACCCAGAGCTTATGATTTGGTTAGTCTAGCTAATCGCTTTCTTCCAAGATCCTTGTTTCTGCCGCCCAAGTGCTGGGATTATAGGCTACAAATTGGGCACCAGGGATCCAGACTCCAGTCCTGCATTCGCACAGAAAGCACTTGAGTCGCTAGGCCATAGAGACAGGCCTGTAAGATGTATGTGTAACATTCTTGACCTCTGCTCCCTAGAGGGCTCACTAGATAGAATATGTCATATCTTCCCCCAAATTGTGATAACTGAAAATGTCTCCAGACATTACTAAGTGTCTTCTAGAGGATAAAATTGCTCCCATTTAAGAACCGCAGATATAACTAAATTTCACACGTGCCTCCTTAGCAACAAGTTATATTTTGAAGTGATGAAGGAAACATAGTTGACATCATGAGAATCCAAAGAGCATCATAATTAATCCAACATGGTTTGCTGAACTGACAGCAGCCTATGCTAAACATAAAGATAAAATTAAGGGGTAATAAAGAGAAGGACACTATTTCTGGAAAAGTCTTAGAGTTTGGTCACTACAAAACAGTAGGAAATGTTGAGGCATGTCTTACAGTAAAGGGACTGGCAAAACCAAATCTCGGGACTAGTTCATAATGCATATAGGTGAAGCCCGGTGGAAGCGGGTCGACTGCTCCCTGGTGAAAATGAAGGCTAGAAAAGGAAACCAAGTCACTTGGAGTCTGACTTGAGGAAGACGCGGTGGTTTGCATGAGGAAAGACAGCTGGAGAATAGTCTATTAGGGAGATAGGCTGGGGTGTGCCTTTTCTGTTGTTTCCTCCTTTGAAAAAACAAAACAAAACCAATGCATTAAAAGCTCTCTCTTTCAGGGCCACCTCTTTTGTCCCCAGAGGACTCTTGGACATTGGTGTAGTAAGCAGTAAACAGAAGAGCCCTCCCCTCCCCGCCCATCCTTAAAACAACTTGCCATAAACTAATGGCTCTAATTATAGGATGGGAGTGGTCCTAAGATATGAGGGTTCAAAGGTTGTGGGATCCCATAAGACTTACTGATTAAGTTGAGTTGAAGGGGCATAATGCAGAAATGGGAGAAATTGGAGTCCATTTTACAATTTGAACATATTTGGGTAAATTTGAGTTTTACTCCTTCATCTTTTTGCAGTAAGTTTCTATGTGAGACTCAACGCTGATAGGTCACTTTATCGTCTTCTTGGTTCAAAGGTCACAGAAAGCTGGGAAGTTCACCCTCTAAACGTTACAAACCCCCGAGTTTGAGCCACACTGATTATCCCATGTTCTTTGCCAAAAGCGTGTCAAAAAATAGGTCTCTAGAGCATCAAAAAAAGGAAAAAATCCCCTGAAGGAAAGTGACATTTAATTGGGAATTTTCAGAGATCTGTCACACCCAGTGACAGCCCAGGAAAGGTTCTTTGCAGGTTTGTGATTGCAGGTGGGCTGTGGCGGGCAGCCGAAGTTAGCTGGACTCCCTGCGGGGAAGGACTTTGGTGGTGGTGGGGGACGGAGAGCAAGGGGCAGCTGCGTTTGCACGTAGCTCCCCCTACCCTCCGAATATCATGCTTTAAAAAAAAAAAAGCGTGGGACCAAAACTGTAGTCTAAAATACCATCGGTTTTCCAATTAAGATACCCGACTTGATAAGTCGAGGTATGGATCCATGAGAGGAAAAAATAATAGTGCTTGGGAATTCGTTAAAGAAATACCGTGTGGGGTGGATGTTAAGAACAAACAGTTTTATACTCCCTCGTCTTTCCGTGCAAATTCGTTTGGGGAAAGACTGCCCCCAGAGTAGCCTGCTTTTCATAAGCTTCCCAATCAGATTTCGGGGGCAAAACACTCCCCCTCCCTCGCACAGCCTGCTTCTTCTCTCTGCCGGCTCCTCTCAACCCTCCCATTCTCCATTTCCCTCCTTGGCAGGGTGTAATTGAGTCAAGGCAGGATCAGGTTCCCCGCCTTCCCGTCCAAAAATCCCGCCAAGGAAGCCCCAGAGCATAAGAAAATCCAAAGTGGAGCGAGGGGAAGAAAGAAAGCACTGAGTCATCCATCCAGAAGGGGGGAGAGCGCAGCCGCCCAGGCAGGAGCAGCAGCCAGCAGTACCTGGAGTCCACTGCAGAAACCTCGCCCCGCACCGTGCAACAAAGGCATCCTGCTAGTCAGTGAGGACATCTGCAAGCCAAAGTAAGTGCAAGGCACCCTGTGGACTTCTCCGAAGGGTCTCTGGTGAAGTGTGCCTACCCCTGCAGGCCACTTTCCTGGCAGTCTGCAGTCCAGGGGGGTTGGAGCCTGAGAGGAGCTGCCTGGAGTCGGTTAATGGGACTGATTTTCAAAACGGACTTGCTCCAGAAGACAAACTAACCGAGGGAAATTTGGAGGGGGGGGGGGACGAGTTCGGTCAGGGAGAGTGTGCTCGGCTGAGAGGCAGGAAAGCAGCTTTTGTGTTGTGGAGAGTGCGTGGGGATGGGTTCCTGCTACCTGCTGGAGCATGCAAAGCGCGGGAGAGGATACATTTGTGCTCTTTGTAAAACCTGGAGCTTTTGGTGGGTGTGTCTGGCCCAGTATGGTAGGAGACAGGGGGGGGGGGGGGG
>JAQHUG010000200.1:1691762-1713836 GCA_028555095.1 Dicrostonyx torquatus
TCTCATTTTCCTGCCTCTACTTCTCAGGTTGCCCCAAGCTTGCCAACTGCCAACGGCTGCCACTCTAGGTGTGGTACACCCGCGGCGGCCTGCCCCTCCTGTGCCTGCTGACAGAAGAGCATCTCTCCCTATCCTACCTGCCAGCTCAGGAATGGTTCTAGAAACAGTCCTGTCCAAAGTTTCAAAGACATGCTTTGAATTCTGCCTTTTCTTGGCGTGCCAATTATACTAACGAACTGGCACAGAAGCACTTACGTTTTCAGTTTCATCCAAATAACCCGGGGATGTGATCAAGACTAGTTTGGCAAATACCCAGAATCTCTGAGGTGATATTTCAGTTAAGTTATCATAATGTATTTGGAGAAGAACGTATTCGCTTCCTTTGTGCACAAAACACAGGCTCGCCTCTGCTCTTACACATGCATGTGTGCGCGCACACACTTCTATGGAGTATGCTGTGGCACGTAAATCCAAGAGCACGCTTTTGGTTCTATACAGAGAGCTAACTCATTCCTGGCTTCCCTTTCACAGGGACTTTAGAGGTGTGGAGGTAGAGTGAGGCCCTGGAAATAGAGTGGGTGGCTCCTGAAGGAGGCAATGAACACTTTGGGGGAGAACAAAGTAAGAAAGTTCTTCTTGTTCAGCGTCTTTCCTATTGGGACTACCAAGGATTTTTTTTTTTTGTCCAGTATTTTTAAGCAAGTGTTTGCATCTCTCTCTCTCTCTCTCTCTCTCTCTCTCTCTCTCTCTCTGTGTGTGTGTGTGTGTATGTGTGCATGCATGCACGTGTGTGTTGGAGGGAAGGGCCTGGGAGGCACTTCAGAAGCTACGAAAGCAAAGCTTTTGAACTAGCAGCATAATGGAGCACTTTCATGATCCCAGGCAAATGTGGAGCTGATGAGACAGCGGAGCCCACTTTAGCCCTTTGATCGCCTGGGAACGAATTGTTTCGTGGGAATATTAAAAGGTAATGAGGATGAAACAGAAGAGTCGTCGGCCAACACAGAACAGAAGGCTGCTGCTTTCCGGGTTCATTATGTCCGCTTTAAAGTGAATTATGTGCCTTCAAGGCCAAGTCATTAGAAACACTTATAGTCCAGTTAAATTCAAGGGAAATTAGGGTGAGTGTGGTCCCCCACTCCTCTTTGGGACCTGAGTTATTTTAGACTGCCAACAGTGGTTGCTTGTCATTGAAATTAGAGGATGTGGTTTTTAAACCATTTTATTTTAAAACCCTAACACTTTTCTTTCTAACTATAAGAAACTTTGAAATTTAAATCCTCTGATTAAAATTTAAGTCTTTAGAAGAAGGCAATCTTTCTCCTGCTACTCAGAGACCCAGGTCAAGACAGCGTTCTCACTTGGTGAACTGCCTGCCTGTGTACACAGTGCTTTCTTTGCCCTCACCCCACTTTTGTGCAAACTGTACTCCTCTAGATTCCGGATCCATGGGGTTTGTTTGTGGCTCAAGCACTTTCTGTCCTCAAAGGCAGAGCTGTGAGAGAGACAGACCTACTGTCTACATGATGCCTTAGCCATCTGACTCCTAAATGACATCCCATAGGGGATGAGAAGGGACTAGATTTGACCGCCTATTGTATTACGTGTTGTGTGTGCCACATAACTACATAATATGTAATCGTCTGTCTTCCTGGACCCCCCTTTTTTTTTATAACATTGGGAACCAAAAACAAACTCATCTAGTCACACTTTCCTTTTTCTTTTTCTTTCTTTCCTCTTCTTCTTGAGATATGGTTTCTCTGTGTCGCCCTGGTTGTCCTGGAACTCGCTCTGTAGACCAGGTTGGCCTTGAACTCACAGAGATCTACCTGCCTCTGCCTCCTGAGTGCAGGGATTAAAGGCGTGTGCCACCATCACCTGGCAGTTTTCACATTTCTTATTTGGTCTTTACAAATAGCAACATGTAATGATATCTGATTTTTTCCCCTTATACTTATTATTTATTTATTTAATTCTGCAATCCAATGATCTAATTTTCATTTTAACAGGATCTGGTCATTAAAATAACACGAGACCCCCAAATAGTTTGCTTATATCAACAAAGTTAATCTTAGAAATAAAATATTTTAGGTTTCATGTTTTTCCTTTCTCTTGGAGGTCCTCTTGATTTCTCACATTAGTGGCATTCCTGGTCAGCATTTGTAATGTGCTGAGTCTATTGTTTCCTGGAACACTGGGTTTGCCTGGTCTATATGGTGTGAAGTAAGCAGTAGGTTGAAGTCAGAATTAAGGTTATAAATGGCAGCTTCCCAAACACATTCTTAATATGGCAACACGGTGACAAGGGGCTTGTCCTGGACCCTTTTACTGATGGTAAGGCCCGACTGAGACTACTCAGGACCGTGGGACAGAAAGCGTGCTCCACACCCCAGCTCCCCTGACTTACCTTCAATCTGGTTTACACTGGATCACCCAAGGCAGAGCCCTGAGCCTCTTGCTTCTGACCGTGCTTTGCAGGTAAAGCTGAGGAGGGGTTTTTCTCCTCTGGAGGTCCATCGGATACACAAATGGAAGTGCTTTTGTGTCCTTTGGCACAGACCACCCTTTCTCCCTGGGAGCGAGGGTGAAAGAACGCATGCGTGCAAATATCACCTCTTCTTTGGGAGCTCGGCCGGCTTTTTCCATCCAGGGTCAATTACCTTGAGGAGAATTTGGGCTCTGGCTTTTCATTGGGAAGTCTTTCCATTCTTGGCTGTCAGGGCCTGTCTGAGTTACCGTTTGTTGGGCCATTTTTTTTTCTAGGTGCTACAAGTCAGACTTGTAGACAGCAGTGTGCGAGCAAGCACTATTGGAGGAGACTGTAACTATGGTAGCGCTTGTGTGTTATGAGGCTCACACTCACCGTGATTCCCCATGGGTTAAGGATGAGTAGGAACAACGTAGGACAGTCAATAGTTCATGCCTGAGACATTTTGAGTAATAAAATTTAATTTTTCTTAGTGCTTTTTGTGTTTAGGGTCTTGTTATTGTAGCGACTTTTAGGTAAGTTCCCGTCTCAAATAGAAAAAGAAAAGGCAGGTTTCCTAATAGTAGAAGTCTTAGATTCTTAAACTCCATAAATAGAACAATAACAACAAAAATTGTCTATTTTGTATTAAGTTTGAACAACACAAGTCCTGGTACTGACCAGCAGGCCCTGGTTTTATCAAACCACAAATCCGCCTGCTCTAGCCTTCGGTTCACACACCCGTCTGCTACGTGGGGTTAACTTGTGAGATGCTTTACTAGAGATTTATCTAAGACAGATGCCAAGCAACCGCAGTCCATTATACCCTCACCTGACTCTGAAGAAAACAATGTCTTAAAAGCCGTAGGTGATTTCATCCCATGGCAGATTGCCTTTCTTTGTGCTTAGCACACACCAGCATTGCCTGTTAGCCCCGCCCTCTTCTGATGGCCTCTCTTGTGATTCCCATAATGTGTCAGTGGGCAACTCCCCCCCCCCCAACCTCTTTGGATATTACCTTCTCACCTTCTCTTTGATTTCTCCCCTATCAGTTTCCAAATATGGACATTTAAAGTTTTCTTTCTCTTCTCTCCTCTGCTTCTTCCTTCATCTCTACTTCTAAATGCTGATACAATCCCATGACATCCTTGACCCATTCCCCAGGCCTCACAACAAACACTCTGTGTTGCTGCTGATACCCGCTGGCTTCTAGAGGAAACACCTCCAAATCTATGGGTCCAGCTCTCATCACGCTCTACCTTCCTTTGTCCTTTACATTGGCCTGGCTTCTGACTCTTGACTGCTTCTAGCATGAAGAGAGAATTCCTGCTCTTCTAGAACAACTCATTGTACTATTTTCATCACACACAACTCGTCTAGCCATGAGGCCATTGCTTCTCAGAATTTCAAAAATCTACTTGCCCCCTATATTTCTGTAACAATTTATTTATGTAGGTTGAATAGGGCGAGCTTAGAGGAATCAATATGGCTTTTTTAAGAATGTATCTGTGGGCTAGAGAGTTGGCTCAGAGGAGGTCAAGAGCACAGGCTGTTCTTCCAAAGGTCCTGTGCTCAATTCCCAGCAACTGCATGGTGACTCACAACCATCTATAATGTGTTCTGGTGCCCTCTTCTGGCATGCAGATAGAACATTGTATACATATTTTTTAAAAAAATGTATCTGCAACAGAACAAATATCTTAAACTCCCTAGAGGTTTTTCACATATGACCATCTCTCCTTTTGTTTAATTAATTGAATTTATTTCCAATTATCCTCTCAAATCAGACCTAAAGTCCAATATGACGTCAAATAACTGAGAACAGTCCTTGTTTTCAGTGTTCATTGGATTTACTTGATGTGTGAGCATCCCGATTTCTGGGATCCATCCCCAGAGTTTCTGTTTTAAGAGATAGACTCATACAACCAGAGTATATGATGGGGAGTCTGGTAATGGACAGTATCAAATGCAGGCCTCCCCTTCTGCTGATTCCTTCCTTTTTCTCATCCTTCATGGGCTGTTCTCCAGCACTCCCTATATAACACTTCCTGCTTCTCCAAAGAATACACCTTTTTTTTTTTTCCTTTTCCTAAGTCACTGTCTTTTCTCACTAAATGCAGTGCAAAAATTGATCATGCTCAAGGCCTGGGAGATTTGGCAACTGAGATCTCCAAAGAAAGTGACTTTTTCCATCCACTTTTGGAGAGCATTTTTCATAGAGGGGACTCCCAGTCAAAAGTAGAGCCTCCGATTCAGAGGCTGGTAGTTGACTATTGTCCTATACATTTCCCAGTATGTGCTGATGAATGTGTTACCAGGTTTTTTGAGACTTTTTTGGGGTGGAGGGGAACTTGGAGTGGGGGGGATGTTGATGACACACTTTGCTTCCTCAGTGAATGTAACTCTCACAAGCTGTAAACCATCCTGCTAAACGCGAGCTCGTGTTATTAAAACCCACATAAGCAAATCCTGTCTTTGCCATGTCCCTCTTTTGCTGCTGTCATTGTCATTTTTGCAGGACACCTAGAGATTGCTAAAGATGCCAGAAGGTAAGTTTGAGCCAGTGAAGTGAGGAGGTGGAAGGATGTGTGACAGGAAACAAGAAAGGGAAATCTGAGTCATAGTCTTAAAAAAAAAAGTGGGAAGACAATCCCAAAGAGGCTAAAGTGAAATGGGCATGGTGTCTTGTATTAAATGCTGGGGTTCTAGCTCCTTCATAAGAGTCTGGACGTGGACGCACTAGATTTTCAGTTGGTTATTTTCACCACATTGAGGTCTTTAGAGTTTTGGCACGGTACACGCACCACCTGACTTTCATGTTAAGGCCATTGTCCAAGGATTTCTCCAGAATGAAGGTTCTGATGCCCTAATTTTCCTTAGGAACTGTCCATGTTGAAGGACTTCTGGACGACCATAGTTCTTTGGCCTGGGGAACACACTTTAAGTGACAAGGCATCTAGGTTCGTGTGACAAATGGCTCTTTTGTCATAACTTTCTGCATATGGCATCGATTATTTTAATAAAACCCATGAGGATCCTTGGGGGAACATTCTTGCTACATGCAAAACATGCTTGCGTCTGTCTCCTCGTGTCCAGATGTTTCCAGTGTTTGATTGCATCTTAAAAGCTATCGAATGATCTGATATTGCCTCGGCTGAAGCTCCTGTACTGTCCTAGCGGCCTGGCCTCGTGCACAGAGGTTTCCCCTGATTGCTGCTTCTGCTGGAGTCTTCTGTAGGAAAAAAAAAAGGATCCAAGTGTCATCTCTCAGATTTTCCTTGAAAACTTACTACAAGTATTTGGTAGACTTTACCCTTATTATTGAAAGTGTATAGAATAGTAGACATTTTTAGCATTAGTTTCATCTGGATTTGGACATCTAGCACACCGTTCCTGTTCTCTACTGTATCAATAATAGAAGAAGGGCAGAAGTCATCTTTCTGTGTGACATACTACGAGATTTTCAGATGCCCAGAGAAAAGGCAGCTCAGATTTAAATCAAGACTGAATATAATTGGTAATAATCCCATGAAACAGAGAAAAATCTTTTACGATAAAACAGATGAAAATTTTCCAAAGACTTCGAACAGTGTTTTCAGAATAGCTCACCTCACTCGGGTACTGAGACTGTGGGCAGTGATACGTCCTGGTCACGGGGCTTTGCTTCTGATTGCAAAAGCATTCTTTTAACACATAGTTTCACATGTAGTGTCTTTATGTGAGCTCAGTGGGCAGCTGACCAAGTGTGCCCTGTAAGCCATGATTAGAATTTTTTGGCCTAAAAATAAGAACACCCTAAAACTCCGGGGAATCTGATTTCAATATTCATATTTTTTTTCTAAAAATGAAGAAAAGAAACCTTACTATAAAACCAACAACCCAAACTCTGTTCCTATGGGTACCGTATTTCTTAGAGGCACTTTGAGTGAGGAAGTCTATAGGAAAGAGGGTAGGTAATTCATTAGTTTCGCCTCAAAATGTATGTTTAAATCTTGGAAGAATATCATAAATTCTGTCTTCCCTTCTTTTCTTTCTGAGTTTACCCAAGATATTTAATTATTGAATTGTGTCTGAGAATATGTGAACCATCAAGTAGCACTCAGTGTAGATCAAATTTGTAAGTTGATTAATTTAAACCATATGAAATAAGTTTCCACTATATATCTTATCAGGAAAACAGATATTCCTGAAGAAATATGTTTATCCTGTTCTAGAAGAGCATGTTCATGTAACAAGGTGATCAAATTTTATGAAAAAAAACCTTATATTCTTTGAGTATATGTATTATCACTCTGATAAACTTGCAGTGTTTCTGGTATGACTTAAAAATAGTTATATGCATAATTGTGTGCCCTTCATTTCTATCAACACTGTAATTGATTCATGCAATATTTTAATATGTATATGTCTATTAACATGTACATTTGTTTCCACCAAATGAGCTAATTAAGATGGAAATTCAATTTGTTTAGCTTCGTATGGGTAAATTGGAATTGCAAAATTGCTTAGTGAGTTATGGATTCTTATTAAGATGATGGAAATAGAAAAATTCATGTCAAAAATCTGATGTGGTAAACAAGAAGAGGCCCTGTCTTGGACCAGGATAGCTTTTTTAGATGGGACTGAATGATTCTGAAGAATTGGCATGTACCAATTCACAGTCAAGCTGCATAAACATTGTGTTCCATTTTTACCGGAAGGACCCTTTCCCTGTAGCCAAGACCCAAAGTCGCCCTAGGGAAGACACAGCTGCGTGGTCCTTCCCAGGACTCCTCTAATTCCTCAGCTGGTCCCTGGAGCCTGGGAAACTTCTGAGCTGCTCCAGGGTTCCAGGGTGGGTCCAGTTCACTGCAGGTGGGTAGGCTCCAAGGCCAGCAGACCTCTTTGATGCCTGTCGCTCCAGGGCTTGGCAGCCTTCAGGGGAGTTATTTATTTGCTCTGTTATTATTTGGAGTGAGTAATGGACAACTGGCTCTAGTTGAAAGTGAATTGGATCAAATTGGGATTTGACAACCACATTGTTGATCGCAGACAAGGGGTGAAAGTCAAATGCCTTTCTAGTCGAAGGCAGTATTAGGATTCCCACCGACCATAGCCCCAGTGGTTTCCACTCTTTGTAAGTAGAGTGTTGCTCTGGTGGTGAGGAAAAGATGGTTTCCTTTCTGATATATGATGCCTGTGGGTTTGAAGATGGACTTCAAGGCTGTCATGAATGAATTTGGCTTGGAGATGTAGATCAGAAACAGGTCAGCAGAATAAATGGGTAGATGTGGATTTCTACCAATTTCTTCTTAAACAGACATTTTTCACGTGTAGCTTGGTTGGCTCTGTGGGTTTCTAATGATTCATCCTCTTGCAAGAGGCTAAATGGGAGCCATTGACTTCAAAGGCTGCTCAAAAGAAGGCGCGCGTGCGCGCGCGCACACACACACACACACACACACACAAAGAAAGAAAAGTGAATTTGAGCAGAGGTCTAAGGGGAACATCCAAGAGTGGGAGAGAGCGCAGCTTTAAGCCTGTAGAAAGGAACTTTAGAACTCAGAAAAACTCCACTTAAAGAGTGTTGAAGATTCCTCCACATCAGACAGTGCCCTGGAGCATGCCATTGTGCCCTCTGGGTCTGTCTGCTGTGCTGGTGTTTGTTGGGAAATTGCTCTGGGGATGGTTCATTTTGCTCATTTTTTCCAATCTCCTGGCTCCAGATACCTCTTGCTGTGACAATCCCATGAAGCCTGGCTCACGCTGGGGAGCAACCTCGTTACTTGATCTTCCCAGAAGGAGTTTTTGAAGAGAAAGTAGTGTCAGCTCTGCCTTAAGCAGGACATGCACATCCTAGGTGCAGAACCCAGAACTGGCTCTTGAAGCTGCTCCCCTACTCATCTTTTTCATCCTTCTGTGTACCCCCCAGACCCTCACTAATTATGTGAAAGAAGAGTGGGGATCTCCTTCCCTGAGCTGGAGCACAGAAAGGGTCCCTTTCAGCTCATTGCTCAGATGTATATTAATCTATTATCTTTCTGGCTTTGTTGTATGCCTTGATTTGTATATACCAAATATAGTACAAAATGCTATTTTCTTTCTACTCATAAGTTTATGCTTGGACGGTTTATCAAAAACTCAAATACAAATGTGAAAAGCCATATGAAAAATATGGCTCTTTTACTTTCTCATTTCAAGTTGCCTTTTTCCTCATTTGATATCAAAAATCTGTACCAAGGCATAGCAACTTTGATTATCATCCACAGACCTTAGGCACCAGCAACTGGAGAGGGGTTCATGAAAGAAGATGTGAGTTTTCTTCTTCAGCAAGGGATATCAGCCTACGAATTAGAGGCTGTTTGTCTCAAACAGAAATGGATGTTGTTGCCCTTGAAACTTGACAGGGGATGGCTTTACCTTGATCCTTGGTAGCATTTAAGACACAATCACACTTTGTTGAGAATATTAGAATATTTGTATGTAGTCTGCATCATAACATGGCAGTTGTACTGGAGGAGTTCACAACCTAAAATGAGCCCGGAATCCTTGGGACTGGAGACTTTGAGAAATATATATATGTCTCAGGAAGGTTTTGAAAACTAGTAGTACATATTTTTCAGGGGTGTATGTAGAGAAAGGATGAAACTGCTTTATCAGGTACATTTGACTTTTACTGAAATGCAGATGACAGAAAAACTAAGGCGGGTCACGTGCAGCTGAGGGTCAATCAAGGTCTACGCTAGAAAGACAGAGCGTAGAACCGCGACTTGATGCTCGCTAAAGCAAATTCACAGATCTTGAACTATATGTCGTGACACAACCTCTAAATGAAATTATTTCCACTTGGAAGTTTTTCAATTGTTAGATTGCCTTGGATACTAGATATTTGTATTTAAGGAAGCCACTCTACCAAGTACAAGTCCCAGTGGCTGTGGGTTCTAAAGCTACATTTCGTTATGTCTACCACATGGCTAGCAATGGACTACTTTCAGTGTATCTCTGCCTGAACTTGAATGAAATTGACACTCAGTCCATGCTTGCTCTTGGAAAGGCATAGGATTGGCCCTTTATGTAGCACCTGTCTCCCCTATTCACTCCTCTCTGGCTGTTTAGGCTGAAAACTGTGGCAAGGGTGCTTATTTTCTTGGCACCTAAGTTTTTTTTCTCTCTCCTGTTTTATTCTCTGTGCTTAAAGGACAGTTCTAGTACCTATGCTGCCCTCACCCAGAGCCCAGCCTCCTCCTACTGAATACAGATAATGGTATCTGGCCTTCACGCTGGCTGCTGCCACCCCTGCTTTCCTCGCTGTGCTCAAAGATATAGTAGTCATAAATAGAGGCGTAGGTGTGGGGCCCACAGCTACCTTTGAGGCATTGCTCCTCGGCATTGCTATGCCTGGAGTGGATTTTGTCCCTTAACACCAGATATTTCTTAACACCTTGACTTTTTTTTTCTTGCTTTCTATCTTTGTTCTCTTTTTGAGCCCTCTTTAAGGCAGCAGCAATGACAGACAGTACGTACTGACTGATTTCTCTATAGTGGGTGGCACATTATTAGATCTTTGCATTAAGTTCTGGGCTAAATTCTCCCAATGACCCTGCGGGATAAAAACAGCTCCCAAATAAAGGAGCTGAATCTCAGGTTGGCTGTTCCGTAAAAGGTGGTAGGACATGCAACTGACATTATAGTCTAAGTCCGCCTAACACAAAGACATTCGATACCACTCTTCTGCTTCCATCTCCCATTTAATGACAGATATCTGAAGTATTTTAGTTCAGTATTCCCTTCTGCTTCGTAGCCAGATCCAATAAAAGGCTCTCACACTCTTAATTTATTTCTAACTCATTAAGGTTTGTAGAACACAGTACTGGATAATGAATGTTGCTCTTAGCCCAGACCTCTCTAATTGCATATTATGGCATCCGGTTTCATGTCTACTTATTTTCACAAGCATCCCTTTGCCTGGCATGGTGGTTTCAACATGGTTGAAGAGAGGGCTCATCTGGGACTGGTGGTAGGAGCGTGTCTAGGAGCGGCTGTTTGATCCCCTCGCCCGCTGTCACCTGACTCAGTTGTGGGACTGCTGTATTCTAGCCACAATGCTGTGCTTGTTTGTGTATGAGAGCCCCTGGCTTTGATTAGCAGCAAGCTACAGAGCAGCTGAACATACAATGGGGACCAAAGGATGGGAAAAAATATCCTGCTACAGTTTCCCATTGGAAAGCATTCACTGTCAAGCTTGGACATCCAACAGTGGGGCACGGACGAACAGAGGCTGGGAAAGGTTAGGCGATGGATTCTCCACGCCCTACAGCCTGTTGTGTGCAACAAGGTCACTCTGTTACAGGAAGCTTTGGGGCTCTATCCCTCCAAATGTCTTTTATGGTTTGGGTTGGAGACTATTATTAATGAGGTTTGAAGAAGGGCTGGCAACTGTGAGGAAACCCCAGGATGACAGGAAAGAGGGCAGAGGCATTGAAAATGATATACCCTCCACAAAGGGCAGGACTACGCAGCTAATGGCATCATTAATCTGACTGCATGGAAGAGCTGAAAAGCCTTATTTCAATCAATAGAACAAGGAAGTAGGAAGTATCTGTAAGTTGAGATTTACTTTTTGGCTGAAACATAAAAATGACACACATATATAAGGCTCCACATGGTATTTGGGTACACAGATGCAGTGTGCAATGTTGAAATCAGGTTAAACATACTTAGCTCTTCACATACCCCTTCTTTATGGTGGCAACATTCAAGTTCCTTTATCCTCAATTTTTGAAACATATAGACAGCACGTTACTGTACTCAGTTCTCACCGCATTGGCAGGAGCACGTCAGAATGGACAGTGAGAGGTTTTATTTCACATCATAGGTAAAGTCAGTGGTTTCTAGATACAAATGACAATTGCATTTTCATTCCTGTCATGGAGTTAAATCTTAAATCTATCAAAAGCACCCCTTTCTTCTAAAAGCTGTATAACCAAGTATCTGTTTGAAGAACAGAATTCGGGGGTTATCCTGAGAGGAATGGTTCAGTAAAAAGGATTTTCAACATACAGAATATTTGTCCAAGCTATTGTCCCTGTTACAGCCAGATCTCACCTGTTACTGTACTCTGTGAATTCCTAGTGGAGACCTCATAAGAGAAAAGGAACATTTGTAATTAGGAAATAAAAGCCTAGAGCCATTTAGTGAAGGTTTTCAGAGGACAAAGATCCACCTTCTCTGCAAGAAAAGGGAAGCTGAAGCAGGGGCAATATTTAAAACAAAAGGCAGAATTGAATTGTACACAACAGAAAGTCGGGGGCAGAAGGACAGCAAGCGCTATGATTTAGATGTGAAATGTCCCCTAGAGACTTGTGCGTTTGAACACTTGGTCCTTGGCTGGTGGGACTATTTGGAGAAGTTGTGGGGCCTTTGGGCACAGGGCCCCCCAGGAGACACAGGCTGCTTGAGGCGGACTTTTGAGAGTCAGAGGGGATTTGGGGGAAATGCTGGAAATAATAGTATGGCCTTTTCAGTGCAGGCTAAGCTGGAGTTAAATGTCAAGGAAGCACTGAATGTCCTTTCCAAGGGAAGACACTTGGTCAAAGTGTTATACAGGGGAGATTGTTCCTGGAGAAGGTACAGTGGAGGGGAGCAGACACGTAGGTTATGAATGGCAGTGCTTTGGGTATCACCCTCCAAACCATTGACTTTTCAGACTTTGGAAATATTGTTCACACTTCAGGTCCTTGCCTAACTGTCATATTTTCCATGAAAACTGTCTTTAGTGCCCTGGTAAAAGGATTACTTCCTATTTTGTCCCAAAACTTGCTTTGGTTTTATGTTTTCTATTTAGTATGATCTTCCTCCATCTCTCTACAACCCTTTCGCTGCCCTTCCCTCCCTCCCTCCCCTTCTGCCCCTCCCTTTCTCCTTTCTATGTATTAAGCATATAGTCAAGCTCTATATTAAGTATCAGGAATAGTGACATAAATATATTGATTCCCAGTCCCCAGATTATATAATCTAGTCATAGGGCAGCAGGCTGGCCTATCAATAAATCATCAGTACTGTGGTCTAGATATGCATATTGAAGGCATATAAGAAAGATATTTAATAGTCTGGATCAAAGCAGGCTTCCAGAAGAAAGTATCTTTTGACTTGTGATTAAAGAATATTGAGGTGAGCATATTTAAGGCAGAAATGATGTTGTGAATGCTTAATTCATTCTTTTCCAGAAACCATTACTTTAATGGATCCTCCATACTTAACTTGTCTTTTAAGGTTAATGGTTTTCATGATCTCAATTGGTTGTATGAGTGAGTGGACAATGGGATGAATGGCCAAGGCCTAGGTGTCGGTGGGGAGTTAGGATGAATCCTTTCGTCAGGCACTGTAAAATGAAAAAATCTGAAATATAAGTACCCCGACAGAATGTTAGCGTGCAAGAGGTGAATCCAGACGAGATGTGAAATCAATCAACCTGGAATTATAGTGCCCATCATTGGAAAAGGGAATCTGTAGGAAAAGTTCATTTGGAGAAGTGAGTGTTCCTGGTTTAAGGCAGGATTATCACTGGAACTGAGAAGGAGGAGCTGGGCACAGGCTTTCCCAGATATTTCTGAGTTTCATCGGTGATCTTGATGCCTGGGAGTTTTAGGAGGAACCGGCCTCAGACTTGCAACCCCTGGTTGGTGGTAGTCTGGCTGCCAACTATATTCCAACTTCCCAAGGTCATAACTGCGACTTCTTCCTTAGAAGCTCCAGTAACATATTCTCTGAAATGTGATAAAACCACGCTAATGATTTTTACTTTCTGGAAGATGTGTTGTATGATGTTGCTCTTCATGCAGGGATCCCTTGGATCCATGAACTTTAAAAAAAAAAAACAACCCTACAATCAGGTCTTTCTTGATGTCAGATGAATATGGAATCTTCTAAAAAAAAAAAAAAAAACAGGTGAGATAGGAAAGTCATCTCTCATTTCAGTGACCACCTTTCAAGTGCTCACCGAATCACTCATGGAGATTTCCATCCTTCTCCCACACTGTTCATTTTCCTGTGTCAGAGGAATTTTCTTCTGCTGGTTATGGGCAGAGTCATTACTTCAGCAATCAGCATGGGAAAGAGAGTCAGGTAATTCAGTCCCGGAATGACAGTGAAAGCCAGACTGTTAGGATCAGTAAGCACTTACTACAGCATGCGTGATAAACACTGTTTGGGGCTCAAGTCAAAGGCAGAGGCAATTCTGATGCTCTTGGTTGAAGGGCTCCTGTCCTGGGAGGATTTTCAAAAATACAGTCCCTGTTTTGTGGTAGACTTTGACTCCTCTGCATGCCCTGTGGGGAACCCTAGATGTTCCCTTCCTTTCTCCCACTTTCTTCATCCCATTCCAGGTTCTTCTTTCTCCGTGAGAGGAGGAAGACAGGGACACAGATCGATTTTGTTTTTTGTTGTTGTTGTTGTTTGTTTTGTTTTGTTTTTTTGTTTTCCTTAAAATTTATTTGTCCAGTTTGGTTAAATGGGAAGAAAGCTCAGGAAGTAGAAATTGTCTGGATTCCAAGCCTCAAGTTAATCGTGATTCAGGAAGGGCAGGAAGTGTCCCGGGGAACCAGATTAGACAAGGCATTTTGTAAGGAAGCCATTTAGCTTGGAATCTGTTATATTTAGTGTGATTGCGGAAGAAAGCCTTTAGTCCACAATTTCTGGTCCAAGAGGGTAAAATAATAGATTTCATTGAAGGCTCGCCCCCTCCTTGGTTCCTTTGAATAAGGTAACTTACTCCAGAGTGAGTACACTAGAGTCGAATTATGAATCTTCTATCTATAGTGATCTCCCCCTTGATATTTTAAAGAGAAGTTTAAACTTTGTTTAGACTTTTCTTTGATGACAGTCACAGCCAATAACAGTACACGATGTGGCTGGCCATTGGGAAAACTGCTTTCCTACACCTTACCTCATTATCCTTCTTGGCAGTGTCTGTGCGATGAGCTTGATTATGGTTGTCTTCCCTATGCATTAGAATAGTGAGGTTCTGAGAAGGCAAGAAGTCCATGCCGAGCAAGTGTGAAAAGGGGAGTGTGGCTGTTGTCTCACCTGCTTCATAGGCTCTTCTGGTGGTCATTCTGAAAGTCTATAGAGAGGGTGTGGCTCAAAACATTGCTGACATAGTTCATTGCCATTCTTACTTTAAAAGATTTATTATTGTGTGTGTGTGTGTGTGCATGTACGTGCATGTGTAGGCAGAAGACAACTCTGTAGAGCTAGTTTTCTCTTCCTACCTGTACTTGGGTTCCAGGGACTGAACTTGGATCATCGAGTTTGCATTACCTGTTAGCAAGCACCTTAACCACTGAGCCACCTTCCTGGCCCCAAAGCACTAAGAGCAGTTCAGCTGGGCATGGTGCCATTGCCTTTGATCCCAGCACTCAGGAGACAGAGGCAAAGGCAAGACAAGTCTCTGTGAGCTGGAGGCTAGCCTGGGCTATATAGTGAGACCCAGGATAGTCAGGGCTACGTAGAGAGACCATGTCTCAAAAACAAAGCAAAATAAAGAGACAACAACAAAAAACCATCACAAACCTCAAAACAATAAAAAGGAAGAAAGGAAAAAAGAAAAGAAGAAAAGAAGGAAGAAAGAAAGAAAAGTTTGCTTAAATTAAGATTTTTTTGGGGGGTGTATCACTATAAAATCAAATTTTCTAAAAGTGAGGACTAATTAATATTCATTTAAAATGATTTATCTTATTTTTGAGATTATAATATAATCACACCCTTTCTTTTTCCTTATCTCTCTGAACCTTCTCATATAACCCCTCTTTGCTCCCTTTCAAATTCATGCTCTCTTTTTTCATTGTTGTTATGTGAAAATACTTGTTTTTATTGTCAAAAATAATTATTCAGTAGCAACATTTGAGAACCTGTTGTAAGAATGCACATTATACGTTCAGCATATACTTGTACTAAAAATAGGGCCTATTACAATATGAACAGTGTTCCAGAATGACATGAAGGAGACCACAGGTCTAGACTAGACTTCACCAGGTCCTAACTTTCCAAGCCTCTTTGTCTTTTCTGATGAAATTATGGATCCAGGTGAGACTTCCAGGTACTTGAAGCTCTTTGATTCCCAACCAAGCTCTTGCTTCAGACAGGCTGATTCTCCTTTTCCTGCCTTCTAGAATTACTTACTCTCTGTGTCTAAAACAGAGGGTCTCAACTGTGGCCCCTGGTGTGACGTTGGGTCACCTAAAAGCTCATTAGAAATTCAAATTCTCAGATAGCATCCCAATCTCTGAAGGTGGGACCAGAAAGCCTTGTTTTGGTTAGTCCTCATGGCGTTAATTTGTGAGAAGATTAAAAACTGGTGGTTTAAACCCTCCGATCCTGCCTAGTTAATGCCAGTGTCCTATCTATCCGTCACTGCCCAGTTTGCTGTCCTAATTCTGAGCTACACCTGTGAGCGAAGGCTGTTGCTGTGTATACTAGGGAAAGGCATGAAGAAAGTTCATCTTTCCTTCCTAAAAGTCACTTCCAAGCCTCAGAACCAGTTTTCCTTGTTTCTAAAATACCTTATCCCATATATAAAGAGATAAGGATCACTTGGAGACTTTGAAGAGAAGTGAAATTTTTAGTTAATGGAAGTCTTCACTTTGCTTGGATCCATTACACGGCTGAATTAATTGACACTAGGTAACTTACACTTGAGTGTATGAACGAAAAGTAACAAGCACATTTCCCTAAATATGCTTTGCAGTCACTGGCCAATCACATCCTTTCATTATCCATTCACAGTTGACCACGGCCCATCTTTAATTCACGTTAGGCCCAGAACCCTCTGCATGTGGCATGCTTATCTTCCTATCTCCCAGTAATAAACTAACGAGGCATCTTTTCAGAAACAGGGACTCCTTAGACAGTGGCCAACAGAAAGAGAAGTGCAGACAAGAAAGGGGAAGGAATTTAACAGGAGGTGGAACTCAAATCATAAATGGAGTAAGATTAAGTATGAGAATATGGGCACTGTGTCTGTCTGAGAGACCCTCTGTGTGCAGCAAGCACACTTCACAAAGACAGAAGACAAACTAATACTTGTAAATGTGGAACGCAGGCCTGACAAGAAGAGACGCTTTTCCCAATGGGACTGAAGCTAGCAGCAAAACTCACTTTAATGAGATTTTAGGTCCTAAAGAGTGAAATGTTGGAAGCTAATCCAAACCTAGAAAGGTGCCTGACAGTTTTCCAAGGAAAGAAAAAGCAACTGTTACCTGCTACAAACTCTCCCACAAGAGCAAGAGAGTAATCTACTCCGATCAATTTTGTTTAATTTTCCCAAACCTTCAAATCTCACTGTTTTTGTTTTATGACCATAGAGTAAATAAATACTAGCTTTTCCTACATATTAGTTTCTCTATCCTTTCACAGATAGTAGTAAGAGGAATTTTAGTGATCGGATACAATTTTTAATAGGTCACAGATCAGTTGTAATTTCCCCAGTTGATTTCCACGGTGTCTGGTTGAATCTCACCTCCACTGTCTCATGTAACCTTAACAGCTTATTAACAGCTTCCTGCGGTGGACCTGTCCACATGCCACTCCTGGAAAGAAGCAGATTGAGTTAGGTTTTATAGTTTTAAACTATAGTTCAGAGGCCACCAGCAGAACATGTCCATCCATTTATCTACCCACAAGCTATTTATGGAGTAGGCTCTTCCGAGCCTCAAGAACACACGGGTAGAAACATGGAAGGTGTTCGTCTTCATTCTTTGTACATGAAAGGCAAGCATGCACAGGATTGGCCAGAATGAAGGACCATGGAGAAGAGAAGAGAACAAAAAAACAGAGAGCCGGTGTGTGTAGGGGAGAGAAGAGAGTGAGGAATGAGGGTGTGGAGAGATTCCTCAGTCCCAGTCCAACATGTTTCCATTTCTGGGATGAAGAAAGCAAAGCAAAGCAAAGCAAAACAAACAAACCTACAAGTGTTAATTTCATATTATTTCAACATGGAAGCTTAAATTTCTTATTTTGGATTTTTATTAAAATGTTTTTATGACAAAGAAATATCTGCTACTGTTCAATATATCATTCTATTTATTCTACTCACCTATGACTTATTTTGAGTAAAACTTTAAAAAGCAATTAATTTATAACTAGAACTTTAAGATTATGATAACTTCTTCATAATTTAAGAATGTCTTTTATTATTGTCATTTTTATATATTAAAATCAAGACTCCTATGTTTTTGTACCAAAAGATATAGTTATAGTTCTGCCAAGATGTCAATATTAGACATAATTGCGATGAGATGAGAAATGTTTTGATTTTGCTAAAATAGACAAAGGTCACTCATACATTAGTCAATGTGCAAGAATACAGTATTGGTACAGATAAATTTCCAATTCACATGCAGAGTATCCCTTATCCCTAACCATCTGAGGAGTTGGCATTCATGATGAACACTAGTAATGTCTGCAGAAATTTCACCTCTGCTGGTCATTTATTTTATAATTAGCAGCTGGAGATGACGGGAGACAATGATTTACTATCCTGGGTGATTATATATGGAATAGGACCTCAGAAGAAGTAAAATATATGTGTTTTGCGAAACAAAAATGTAAACAATTTGAAAGCCACAAAGGAACCCAATCCGTTTTTGATTGAGAAGATGTTATTCTTATAAAGCTAACATCTCTTTAACTCCTAGCCAAGAGCAGGTAGAAAGCTTGGCCTTCAGAGAGTTTGCTAAATGGTTTTAGCCTCCAAGTTTGGGGCTGACAGCAGGAGGTGACCTCGAAGTTGCTTCACTTGTTTAGCTGTGCTTAGCTGTGCACGGGTTATATAATTCCCTACCACAGAGAGCAGGCTAGCGTAACTGACACTATAGCTAGCGAGTCCTAACAGATGTTCATTAGCCTCGGTGCTCTGAATGGGACACCTGTGGGCACAAAATGCATTGTGGGACGACTCTTTAGAAGATGAGCACATGTGGACCACTTCAGAGCAGAGAATGTGCCCCAAGCCCGGCTTGCTCTGCAAAAAGAATGGCCACATCAGGGTGTGTGGGAAGGATAACAAGGTGCCCTGTGGGCTGGCTCCACAGTGAGTTGTGTGGTCAGACAAAGCAGAGAGCTGCTTCGTGAAAGGCAGCAGCTGTTAGGATTGCAATTTAGTTGACAAGCGAATACCAGAAAACCAACAGAAAGTGTAGAACGCAAAGTTGAAAATGAAGGCAAGCCTACAGAGAAGTTTGTTTATTGTTCTCTATGCCGTGTGCACAGTCATATTTCCCAACAATGTTGGCCCTCTTCTACCTAAACACTTTTGAAGATGCCCTCTACCTTCTAGAATTTCTCTCAGCCACTGATCTAAGTTTGATGCCGAGCATGCATTCCTAATCTCTGTAAAAATACAAGGCACCATGTATTAGCCATGCGACAAATCAGCAGTGCTCAGTTTCATAGGAGTGCGGGAAGATGCGGTTACAGCTGCAAGACAGCAGATCGAGTAGTCAGAGAATGGACTGCTCATTCACGATGCAACGCTGAGCTGTGCTGCTTCATCCGGAGATGTCAGAGCCACCCTCTTCTCGCTGTGCCTTTTATTGTTTCTAGATGTTTTAGGGGAAGGACTTCATTGTAGCGTGCAGACGGATTTCAGTGCAAATGAGGAGAAAGAGAAAAGGGAAGATTGTTCCATATTGTTTTATCTTCTTACGGTATAAATCGTAGCAGTACAATTGAAGCTGCTGAGTGTTTGGTTAAGTATGTTTTCCCTCACAGGCGTATTCACACTAGGGCAAGGGATCATACGGCTAATGAAGCTTTTTGTTTTTGAAATGTCACAGGACACAGGCATGAGGACTCTCAGGTAGTGAAGTGTGTTTAGATGGGGTAGCCCAGGGCGGTCAGTAGTTCAGAGGGTAGACTGAACAGTGCCTAGACCACTCACCAATCCACTATTTAAATGCTGCCATGAATGTTGGCAAAACAGGTGTCCTCACAGTGGGGAGCAGGCCACATGCCTGGCCTATTTTGGCAAATGGCAACAGGTCTTGCCTGCAGCATTCCCCTCCCCTCAGTCCCAATCACCAGCTCTTGGCAACATGTCCTTATTCTCATCCATGCAGGTTTGAATATCCTTTGTGGACACCAAGAGACAGTGTGAGCTTCAGTCAGGTTCTGATGAAATGACCACACAACCCCTTTCCCCAGGGGTGAAATTCTGGATTTTCTAATTCAGTTGCTACAACCAGAGGGTGGAAAAGTCATATATATACATATATACATATGTATATATGTATGTATATGTATGTATGTATGTATATATGTGTATACACACACACACACACACACACGAACAGAGAGGTGCAAGCATGAAAGTACAGAGGTCTTGAGAAAATGATTGAGATATTTGCTTCCAGTTCTTCAACCATCTTGATTCAATGTCAAATTTTAAGCTCCACCCCCCAAAGATCTAAGTAATGCTATCTCTGGAGTCTTACGACTCTTGACAACCAATGGAAGGGAATCAGGGTCTCTCTCTGTAATACTGAACATCTGGGGGCAGAAGTTCTGATAAATGTTTCATATGTATGATTCGGTTGTTCCCACAGGAACTTAGGAAAGCGTGGAGATTAATGACCCCCCCACCCCGTGTCAGAGATGCGCACATTGACACTTAAGGGTGTTAAGGAAATTGCAGGTCTTAAAATACGACCTCCACTGAGAAAATATTCATGCTGCTCTAGAAGTCATGTGGTAGCCCTTTACACGAAGTCAGAAGGAAAAGAGAGCTCAGTTACGACTGGGGTGAACTGGTGAGTGAAAAACCAGTGGCCGGGGAGTGTAAGAGCAATTCTATAGGAATATCAAAGGGGGAGACCTCACACCTGCAGTTAAAATGCAGCAAGCAGACAAGGACACTTGGGTGCTCACTGGGGCAGGTCAGTTCTCTCTGTTAGCATCTTGACTGCTTTTATGATGATGGACTTTATCTTACTTGAAACATGATTGCTCTGTTTTACAAGGAGCTCAAGGGTTTTGTTTAAGGTAAACTCATTTCTCAAAATCTTCAGTTAGTTACTAGCAAAGGCCAAAGTCGAATTCAAGTTGTCTGTCCCTACGATCCATGGTACTAATAACTTCAGGACAATTAGTGTCAGCACCCCTGGGAAGGGACAAGTTCCCACCACCCAGAAAAGCCTGTGGTCATTTGTCCAGTTGGTCATTAACTCACACACACACATACACATGGTCCGTCTCTGAAAAGCCTGGGTATGCGAAGTTAAAAGGAGATGAAAAACCCACCATTTGTTGCCTTAAAATTAAAAAAAAAATGAAAAGAAAGAAAGAAGAAAGAAGAAGAAGAAAAAAGGATGAGCTTGAAGTATTTACAAATGTCAACATCTACAGCCACAGAGATAAAATACCACATGAAAGACTACGACTTTCCTAGCTTTGGAAATGTCTGGAATCGCTGCCTTAGCATGGGGGTAAAAGGAGGATCCGTTACTCAAACACTTTGTCCTTTTCTCACTTCCTTCGCCCTGAGCTTCAGCCACCCATTGGCTTCCTTAATGAAGGGTCCGGCTCATCAAGAATTTCTTTAAACACTGCAGGTCTTTTCACCTGTAACTGCTTGTGTTCCCAGGGCACTGATTCATGCCCACCTTGTGCATGTGTTTTGTGGTAGCCAGGGTCTCACTTTGTTCATTTTCTTTTTGGCAAAGGTTGTAATTTATTCAATGCAAGGACTTTATTTTTTAAAAACATACTTTAGAAATTTTACTTTAAAAACCTTGCAAATAAAATAAACATCACACACCAGAGTTAACCAGATCCAAGTTGTATATCCTTCTCAGGGGCCTTCGGTACTGTTAGGCTAGCCGTTCTGAAATGGTGGCGCTTCACGGCGGACTTTATACTCTCGGGTTTATTCCCTTTCCCCAATAGCAGCCTTCACAACTGTCTGATTGACATATTGAATGCCCTACATGTAATTGTCTTTACTGTGTTTAATCAAGGTTTTCTTTTAAGAAGACTGTGAAATCCACAGAGAGAAAACAAAATGAAGGCACTTGCTACCTGTTCGTGCCTGTATCGATGTGGGACTGCAATATTATGTGGTTTCTAAAATAACGAGCAAGGGAGTAAAGTTTCTAAGTTTGCAGGATTTCTCCAATTGAGGCCCCTAGGTATGTGAGCAGATGGCCTGAGATATGGGGATTATGACCCAGGGGCCTCTGAGATTCCCATGCTACCCACATGCTCACACCCACCGCCCAGCTAGGACAGTTTGAAAAAGAAATTTGGATTAAGAAATATCCGGACATTTAAAAAAATTCTTGTTCAAATTTAAATCACAAAGTCCATGGAGGAGAAACAAACAAACAAAATCGTATTCTGATTCCTGCATTAAGGAGACCAAGGGACAGAATGATGAATGACTGGAGGCTAGAAGAGGAGGCAGCGCCAAGCTGGAGAATGCGCACCTAGCTTTTGTGTTCCCTGCTTCTCCAGGTCTCTGCTCATTCTGTCTCTCAGCCCTTGAGGATTCACTGGCACCCTTAGAACAACTGTAGGGTATGAATGTGCTTCTGATTAAGATTGCCATGCTTGTGTAGAAATAGGGGTGGAGAGAG
>JAQHUG010000200.1:1713931-1740667 GCA_028555095.1 Dicrostonyx torquatus
ATCAACCTGAGAGCAGTCCCACATCCAACAGAGAGGCTTGGCTTGGGGGACAGACAAAGCAGCCAATTGTGAGCAGTTCCACTAAGGGGCCTGGGAAACTCAAGCACAGAGGGGTGGCTGTGACCCATTTGGCACTAGCAGGGCTGGCCTTGCATATTTCAGCACCCTAGATGGTCAAACACCTGGGGTTTCTCATGAGTGCAGCCCTGTTCTTGGAGATTTATGACATTTACCAGATTTGGCAGCCGGCTAATCTGCAGGAAAGGTAATTCTTTAAGTGGTCCAGTGTGCAAGGCAAGGCTCCCCAGGAGGGCTCCGGTCCCGCTCCTTAGTTCCATTCAAAGCTTGGACAGTTTGGCCACAATAAAAGTGCTGTCTGAGGCTGGGGAGTTGGCTCTGTGGGTTAAGTGCTTGCTCTGCAAGCAGGAGAACCTGAGTTTGAAATACCAGCTTGTTAAGTATAAAAGCCACTGCTGTGGTCCCAGCACTATGATGTGGAGACAGGGGGGATCCCTGGAGCACGCTGGCCTGTCAGTCCAGCTGAAATGGCAAGTGGCGGATCTAATGAAAGACCCTGTCTCAACAGAGAATAAGGAAGAAGAATCTGATGGCTACCTCCGGTCTCTACACATGAGTGGGCAAGTACATCTGCATAAACACAGATGCACACAGCACACAAGCATCACACACACACAGCAGAGAGAGAGAGAGAGAGAGAGAGAGAGAGAGAGAGAGAGAGAGAGAGAGAGAGAGAGAGACAGAGTTGTTGCTGTCCTCTGATACCTTACCTTGGTCATTTCTGAAGCAACCTTCTCTTGTTTGAAAGACAAACAGGTAACTGTTATTAACAAAAGGAGACTTTCATTTGTCTTAGTAAAATTCTCTTTAGTGATGTCATATAACACATGTGATCATAAAAACTGCTTTGCTGAATTTCTTAAATATCATTATTTGTCCACAAATAGGTTTTCTTAGATTTATGTTCCCTTAATATTTAGGGTGGTCCCGTATTCCAAATCTCAGGGCAGAAACGGAAGCTCATGTTCTGGACCAACACAGCAGTGAAGAGAGAGACAGCGAAGCTGAGGCAGTTGGGACTCAGAGCTTCCAGAAAGTGCAGCTTTAGGGGATGGGAGCTTAAGGGGTGGAATGGGAATGTCAGAATTAACTACCTTTAACCCAGGAAGGATTGTAAGGAATCACAGGCTCCATGCTGTAGGCGCCTCTGCTCTGAAGAGGTCTCTTGGGGAAATACAACAATGAAGGGGAGGTCCTTGATGTGTTTGTTTTCTTTGTCACCTGACTGTGGTAGGTTGGGAGTAAAGGGAACCAAAAGGAAACTCAAAGGAGCTTAGAGATTTCACACTTCTGTCTTGGTCTGGGTTCAGTTAGCCTGGCCTTTCCAAGCTTCAAGATCTTTCTATCTCATACAGATTCCTACGCTGCTCGTGAAAATTTGCTGAAACTAAATTTACTGTCTATTGTAACACACACACACACACACACACACACACACACTCCTAAACATTGTCCTTGATTTTTGGCGTTCTTAACCCAAAGTTACAAGCAACGGAGAGTCCTTTCTATGGTGACTATCTTGGTTTTCTTCTGTGACTTGAGAGGTATTTCTCTTGGCCTTGTCACTTTCTTCTGTTAGGGTTCCTTTGGTCTCCTACCCTTAATCCTCTTCCTAATGGCCAAGGACAACTGCCATCTACTCTCCAAGCATGTCCTTCTTTAGGCTGGTCAGCTCAGCTACCCACAGGTGTGCATCTGTCTCACAGCGATGCCATTTCCTTGCACAGTTGTCAGCATCCCCTTTTCTAGTGTCAAATGGTTCTTCACTCGGTTGTCAAAAGAACAGCCGAACTCATCACAAGCTCCCCCCTTTGCATGTCGGATTCCCGATCCCTGCTACCAACATTTCCATCAGCACCAGCCAAGAAGTAAATCATTCTAACAGAGGATGAACATATATTATAGTTAGCAATGTGCCAAGTTTTCAGTTACATACAGGACAAACATGACCACCATCATTACTGAGGATTCACAAAGTAGCAGAGTCGGAAGGGCTTGGACCTGAGAGAGTTTGCTTTGACTTTTAAGCTTATTCAGCATCCCAGGACAGAGGCCATTCTTACAGCTCTTTTTACTTCACAACGTACACCTTCAGTTGTGCTACAAAGATTTTGTACATGTCTGCGTTCTATGGAATGCAGGCATGGCACTGGAGACTCTCGTTCACCTCTGCCAGGTGCCCCGGGGCCTATGAAAAGGACCGTAATACGCACGGAATGCAGTAACGAGCCGTGATATATTGCTGAATCTGCTTTAGTTAACAGAATGCTTGTGAGCAGCCTGCTGCAGGAAAGCTGGTCCTGGGATTGTGTTATGTAGGGCATTATGTGGCCTCCTGAACATTTTGGTTGTGATTCACGACTTTAAGCTGAGCTTCCATAGATATGTTTTTTTTTTTTCTTTTCTAATGAGATTTCTTCATCCTGCTCAGACTGTGGAATAACACGACATCAGATAAAAATAAAGTAACAGCTAAAATAAGCGATCACATCCCCCCTGCTTTCCAAATGTGTTTCCTTGGCTTCGGCTCCTAATCCAGCAGCCAACTGAAAGGGGCTAGGTAATAAGCCGTAGCTCAGGCTCAGCCCGGGGTGACTATACAGAGGACAGATTCTATTCCAAGAGGATGCAGGGTCCTCCTGGATTTCCAGTGGGCTAATCAAAGCTTTCACCTCAATAAACAGGCAATCTGCAGCACATCAGATCTTATAACTTTGTTGGCCATGGAGAAAATCTTATCTCACTAGTGATCAGAATTGTTAATGCAGATAGGAGCTGAAATGTATTTCAGCCTTTGATAGTTATGAGAAATTTGGCTGAGAGCTGAATTTTATAAGGGAAAGAGTGAGTACAGACCAACTTTTAAAATCTGTATACAGAAATGTACCCTATAGACAGTCCTATCCTTGATGACTTGAGTATGGGATGGAACTGTTCCTAGAATTACTGAAAATGTTTTAAAAAAATGTATTTCTAGACTCACTATCTAGGGCAGTTCCAAGGGAGTGTATCGACTAGCTGGGTCACACTGGAAGGACTGCGTGTCCCATTGTCAAAAAGGCTCCCTTCAGGTGAGATGACACTTTCTCGTGCACGGGAAGGAAGGCATCTCTGGGTGCACTACAAAGCTATGGACAGAAATGCTACCTACAGACCAAGTGTCCCTGACACAGCTCCCATTAACTGCCTTAGTCCCCTCAGCACTGGGTTTTCCAAGTCTCATAGGTACATCCAAGTGGGTACTGTCACTACAATCTCCTTCCAGGTAGTTTGGGAAATATGGTCCTGTGGTCTTGACATTTTTTTTCTCTTTGTTGCACTTACTTTACTTTTCACATGCTGCTTCCTGCAAGAGAGCTGGGATGCCTGAGCAACCACTGTCAGGCATGAGTTTCCTACTGCTGGGACACAATACCTTACAGTATTGTGAGAACTCTAAGGTATTGTGAGAAACTGGCTCACAGTTTGAGGTGACTGGTCACATCCCTTCAGCAGTGTTCAGAAAGTTGAGAGCAATGGATGCTGTTGTTTGGCTCCTTTTTATGGGCATCCTCTGCCCACATTTAATTTGGGTCTCTCAACCACAGTTAACTAGATAATTTATCATAGTTACATAGAGTGGTTTGATTCCTAGGTGATTTTAGATGCAGCCAAATTGGCAGACAATATTAACCATTACACCTGGTTGCCTCGGGGAGGCAGAAGTCTAAAGGTTATCACACACACACACACACACACACACACACACACACAAAAAAAAAAGTGTTTCTGTAGGACATGTGGGGACTGTGGCCTGCCAAGATGGTTTGGTGTCTGTAAGATGGGTGAGGAAATGGGAGCCAAATGAAATAAAAAGAGAGGTTTTCCAGAGTATAGTAGTGAAGCTCCTCAAAGCATTTTTACAACATATTAAATACCACTGTAAAATTATTTTCCACAGCAATCCCATGTAAGGAGTTAAAAGGTAATTCATTTGCTTTAGTGGCAATGTCTACTAACTCTGTCTCTATCCATTTCATGTACTTTATACATTTGTCTTCACATTAAGTTGTTTTAAGCAAGAAAATAACTATTCCAAAGTCAAGATTGATTTTTATTAAATAAAATGGAAGTTTCTAGCCTTCTGCTTGAATTATTTGGTTTTCACTTAGACTGGATGTTAAAAATGTATCCAGTGATTCATACCTTCTATGTTTTTATTAAATATATGGGAGGGAGAAATGATAAATAAACAGCAATAAATTTCCAAAAGGTTGGTATTTAAAAATAGATTTGAGATAAGGAAGCCTGGCTCAGGAGCTTAACCATCTCTAAGCCTCAGGCAAAGGAGACAGAGGGACGTGTGAGCCACCCAGGGAAGCATCAACACAAGCAAACTCCTTTGTGCATCCCTCCGTTGGCATGGTGGCAAGCTTCCCATTTGTTTATCTCTTTCTTTTAACCTTGCTCTTCGTCCTAGATAGAAAAGCAGCGAGGAACCTCCAAACAAAACATATGCCATGGAGTCTCCCTGGTAGAGGGGAACAGGGTTATTTGGCCAGACACCTTAATTTACAGGTATTTTCATTGGAGAATGGTGCAAATTGCTGACTGTGGACCACCAAAGAAGACAACATCTTACTTTATGAAGTGGAGAAAATGCTTGCCATGTTTGATGTCTGGCAGGGTTTTGCAGATCCCTCAGCCCTTCATCACTGTTACTTGTTGCTTCCCCCGCCCCCGTGTGGGAGATGGTTACAAACTTAAATATTTAGAAATCATTTTGACAGTATGGTCATTCATTAAACAGCAATAGTAGATTCCCCCTGGGGCCTATGATTTTGTCAGTCACGGGCTTCTGACCAGTTCACAGTACCAAGCAAGAGTCCCTTCCCTGGAGTAGGCCTCCTTTCCAATCAAAAAACAGCCGCACAGCCATCTTGACGCTGTTCCACCAGTGGGCATATGGTGCCTGACTAGGTCTGTATTGCAGCACGCAGGATCGTACACTGGGTAAGACCACTGATGCTTTCTGCCCTCAGCAGCAGCGCTGTTTCAAAACAAGGTCCCTTTCTCTTTGGGTGATAATGACATGAAACCTTCTCCCCAGGCATCCCAGGCCTCCAGGTTGCACGAAACTGTATAGTATCTCCATTTTCTTCTTTGCTCCTGGCTTCATTTCAGTGTCTATTGTTTGACTCTCTCCTTCTTTTCTCCCTCAGTCCTGGCTTAATGTGGCTTTTAAAAATGGACACGTTATGGAGACCTCTTGGTCCAGCATTGACATCATCTTCCTTTGAGCCAGTCAGGTGTCAGAATATCGGTGTCAGGATGAGGCACTGTGTTTAGAGCCCTTCAGTGGGGTACACCTTCTTGGGCTTTAAGTCCTTAGAACACTGTGTATGTTTCAGGATACTCACTGAGAGTCATTGTATTGGAGAGAGATAAGAGGGGAACCTGAGTCATGATCAAATGATCCTATGTTTGATCATCATCTGACTCCCACAGAAGGTCTCACAGTCACCCCATCTTAGTGTGCTAGATGCTAACTGCGACTAGACCAACCCAATGTGGTATATATCACACTATATATTGTTTTTTTTTTCGAGACAGGGTTTCTCTGTAGCTTTGGAGCCTATCCTGGAACTAACTCTTGTAGCCCAGGCTGGTCTCGAACTCACAGAGATCCGCCTGCCTCTGCCTCCCGAGTGCTGGGATTAAAGGTGTGCGCCACCACCGCCCGGCTCTGTTTATATTTTTTAAAACCTTATTGATCTCCAAATCCCAGCACCTGGAAGCAGCCTGGTATAAGCTCCCGTGGAAAAGGAATGCAACAGATGATCAGTCCTTTGAGAAAGCATTGGTGGGTCTAGGTCAGGTGATTTGATTGGTGGGATATGAGTGTGAATGAATGCGTGTTTTGGTTTATATGTGCATGGTTCTGTGACATAGCTGTGTGAAACAAGTAAGATTGGTTCCGTGCTGTCTTTTCTTTTTGCTCTTTGTCAATGGTTTCTTTTACTTTTCTTCTTTGGAGCAGCTAGGGGAAAAGATAATATAACCCTGGAAAGAGAGTGGTTATTGCCCAATGAGACTGAAATTCATGACTTTTAAATAGTAATAAATTTGGAGCTTCCAGAGCTATGAAGGACTCAGGGCATAAAATTCATGACAATAAACAACGGGTTGGCTCAGTAAGAGGTAGCTCTTCCTCCCGGTGGATGAGATAAAATTTTATAACAGTAGGAACAGCAGGTCAGAGGGAGAAAAATGACAAAGGCATTGCTGGGTCCCAGAGTAAGAGCCCTACAACACTCCTTGGGATAAAAGGGAACAGACTGTATAATACTAGGGGTTTTAGATTCAGTGGTTAGGTGAAGCTGGTTCCTACCGCAAAGGACACAGCAACAGCCTCCCACCCCAACACCCAGCCATCCACATAGAGCAGCCAGGGTAGGGGAGTTATGCAGGAGAGGAGGAGAGAAGTCCATGAGCATGCTCTGTCCTTTTCTCTGCTGTTCATCAGTGGCTTTAGGCCCTTTTTATGGCGAAACGTTGCTGTGCGTGGGGCATACTAACTGCAGAGTGAAGCCATGGCACACAGAAAGCAGCAAGTGTATTTAGTCTGGGTTCTTCATCACGCAAGAAGAAATTTTTAATTTGTTGCTTCTAGTCAGAAATGAAAGGAAAAGAAAATAAAACTTTTGAAAAAAAAAAGCTATCAGTATAACTAAGTAAGCTTTCCATCCAGGTGTTCTTGGAAAGGTCTTCCCTATGTTTGCTCGGTGATTTTCTCAAACACAAAAGCACTCAGTGAGCCAGGTACCTAGTTGGAGAATCTAAGGATGCATTTATTGCTACATTATGAATAAAGACCTTTCCTGTTCGCCAAGGAAACTTGTATCTGAGGAATTATGGGGCTCTTCGAAATGGTACCCCAGAGGTTCAGTCTGAGACAAAGCCAAGAAGGAGGGATAAGATCAGGAATGAACTCTCATGGGGCTGAGACTCTCCATACGGAAGGTATTTAAAACACAAAACTGCATCAAAGCCCAACGTTTAAGTTTGACATTCCAAATTGCTGGCTCAGGGGCCATTGAAACTTACACTGAATTTCAGGTTGTCATCTGAGGGCTGACTGCTTGTGACAAGCATGGAAAACTAGATTCAGTCATTGTGGGTTTTTGTTACTAGTGTTTGTCAGGCCTGTGTTTTCATATGAGGAGTTGAAGGCCCCAGAAATCAAGAGGCTCCATCCAAAACTCTGTGCTAGTGACTGGCAAGGCAGAACTAATGGTGGATCTTCCCGCTTCTCAGAATTGTGACTTTTCCCCATCACGTTCCTGGGACTGATAAGTCTAATTATCGCTGGAACATTCTGTTCACGGATATGGTCTTGTGAAACCGTAAGCCAGATTTCATTTCAAGGAGGTACTGAGATATCTGAACAGTCAAGGAGTTGTGGAGCCAAGAAAAGCTAAAGTATCCACCAAGAAAGAGGTAAATAAATTGTGCATGCATTTCCAACTTTTCTGGAAGACAAAAAGTCAGCTACTTTTGTTATCCTTGGTCCAGATTTTCCTGCTTCTATTAAAATAAATAATAAATAAATAAAAAGCAAGCTAAGCTGTATTGGCTTTGGCATTGTTTTCAAAGGGCCTCTTTCATTTCCTAGAAGACCTCATTTATTCCTAGCTCTCCCTGCTCCCAGGGGATGGGAAACTCAGCCAGGGCATCTGATTTATGTAATTAGCCTTTCCTGAGTACGGATGGCCTCTCACTCCCACATAAAGTGAGGTGAATTTGAGGAAAAACACTCTTCCTTTATTTTGCATTATCCCCTCCCTGCGAACGCCAGCTCTTGCTCCGAAGCAGAATTGCCGTGGAAAGCAGGGATTCCGACTTGAAAGCTGTCAGAGCTTTCAAGGAGGAAGACTTAGAACCCATCCGTTTCATAAGGATGAACAATGAGGGTGCCTTTGGTAGTGTTCTCACCCAAATCCCCATTTAAATACTGCAAGGGAGGGACAAAGGCTAGTGTTTCAGGAAGGGCAGATTTAAGCTAGATCAGCTATGGAAATCAGCACTGGCTCACACGTCCAGGACCTAATGAGAACCTGGCAGAGGCCCAAGAGGAATTGAGTCTACTTGGCTGTGCATTTGAGTCCCCGTTTTGGTGTTGTTCCTGGGAATCTGTAGAGCAGAAGGAAGGAGCCGAGGAAGCAGTATAGGCAGGGGTACTCACAAGTCTTGGCTATATGTTCACCTCGGGCTCGTTCTCAGCGTGGGACAATGGGCAGAGCCTCCGATGGCGCCTTCTGTGGCGTATTCTCCCACGCACATGGCTCTGTCCCGTTTTGTAATGTTCGTAGTGTCCTGTTTCCCTGCCCCTGACCGAGATAAGTATATGTGTACCCAAGAATTCAGTGAGGTCTCTACTTGAGTTCAGTTTCTGTGAATTTCCAAAGTTGACTGCCAGCCTCTTTATTGCCCCTGCCCCAAGTCAGAATCCATCACCTCCTTCATTTATATTCTTATGCTTGAAATCTGACAGTTCTAGAAAAATGTAGTCGGAGAAGTGTCAAGAGAGATGAAGGGGGGAAGACAGGGAATGTGCAAACAGACATTTAGGACCAGTGCCAAATTCCTTGCTAAATAATTTTAGAATTCTCTGTGAATGTGGCTGGAATATGTCAGTGAGGAAGCAGGAGGACATGTTTCCTGCGAGCATAATCCCTACCCGCCCACCATGATGTAAGTGGTGTCTTTTTGGTGCGGGAGAATCGACTGAGAAGTGGTAAAAATAACTTCTCGCTGTAACGCACTTTATCTGGAGCCCGTGGCGACTGTGTTGACTTACAAAGAAGGGAAAACTCTTTAGAGCATTTAAGATGTTTGGAGGTTAGCACTCGTATGATAAGCAAAACAAATCAAATCAGAACAAAAGCGGGCTCTTAGATGTATAACGAATGCATTAAGGGATATCTATATCACGCGGAGGAAGAAGAGGAATCGTAGTCATACCTGGACAATTAATTATTGGATTCTCCCTAGATTTGAGTGCCATCTGATTTAATGCTGGAGTCTTCACCCCATTTCCGACACTCGTCAACCGAAGTGAATTGTTTTGTCTTTTTGTCGGGCCCTATGCTCTCAGCAAGCCGTTTATCTAGACAGCCAGATTTGGGTGACTTTCTCCTCTTATCTTTGGGTTCAAGGCATACTGAGACGTTCAGTCATGCTGGGTGGCAGTCAGATTGCTCTAGCTACTGTAACTGACTTTTGGATGTGTAGAAGTGTTTCTGTGTAGCAATTTTGGACTTTCTCCGTTTCCAGCCCTGACTCTCTCAGCAGGTACCTCTGCCCAGTGTCTGCCGGCTCATACCAGATTCCCTGATTTTTCCTTCGATGTCTCCTTGACAAAAAGAGGGGGAGGAGGTGCACCGAATCCCAAACTTTCATGTCTGAAACTGCTGTCTCCTTACAGATATTCAGAAATCTGAGACACTGCTCTTTCTCTTGAGTTTTGGCTTTTGAGAATTTGCAGCTTGCAGTCCTCAATAACCTCCTTACTCCCCTGCCTCTCTTTCCCTGACATTCCTTCTCTTTTTGCCATCCTTTAGCTTGCTTTTCAGCCAACAGACCATTCTTCCGCATCTCCTGCTTATTGATGAATGAGATTCATTCATCTTTCCCTCTCTCTTTGGGGAGGGGTGGGGTGAGGTGGTCTGTGAATAGCTAGAGACTCTGCCTGCTCCCATTTTTCTGCTTCGCCATTCACTTCCATGGAGACAGAACTGCAGGGTGGGAGGCACCGGGGCCAAAGGTCAAGAGTGATCACCTTTTGAATTCAAGCCTCTGATTTCCACTAGGGATAACATATTGTAACCCAAAGAAACTGGGCAAATACTTGTCCCTCCAAAGGCAAACTATAAAGGGAGGGAGGGGGAAAGGAGGAAAAGATCAGAGAAAAGGGGAGGACTCCAAAGCCAGGGTCAGGTCCCATTCTCTGCTGTGTTTGCAGATGGTCTCTGAAGACTTTATATAGGGGGCATTGTGCTTGAAAGCACTCTGTATCTTCTCAGTGGCCGGATTTGGTGAATATTGTGTAGTCCATGTGTGCAAATAAAGCCTTCCCTCTAGAGACAACTTTATTTAAAGTGATGTATGTGGTAAACTGTGGTTCAATGTTAAAGCCATCTTGTGAGACAGGCTTCTGCTGTGTGAGCTTCTTCATCACGTCTTAGTGAGTTTATAAGACTCAGCGGGATGCAGCCCCTGGGTATAATATATTTGCATTTAAGCTTGCTGGTTTTGTGTCTCCTGGTTAAAATGCAAGAAATTCTATCAAAATAATCAGAGAATGGAATGTACTTGCTTTTGACTTCTATGTGCTATTTTCATATAATTTTGGCAAGGAATGAATTAATATCAAGATCAAATACAGTTTTTCTAAAGAAGTTTAAAGCACTTGGTCTCCATTTTATTTTTCTTTCTATCCATAGCACAATGGCCTGCAGGTCCCACAAGTGCATGTAGAAAGAAGGAATGATGAATAAGATATATTTAAAACTTTCTTATAAGCATCTTAAATGCTCTCTCTATTTGGGGGAATTATTTGATGCCTTAGAAATAATCCCACTACAAACTTTTTGTTAAAGATAACCAAGTAACTTTTGTACACCCCAGAATCTACTGAAACATTTTTTGTGGGACTTCTTATTTTATTTGGGGAAAGATTTTAATTCTAACAATAAACTAACAATCTGATTCTTTCCTTAAAATGCAAGGTCCAGACTGTGTCTGTGTTGTAAATTATGGGAGAGGGGTGTGCGGGTTGTGTTCCCCAGCCGCCTGGCTCCCAAGCCCCCAGCCGCTGGCCCGCTCAGCTACTGGTTGCTTGCACCCGAAATAACCACGTGAGGACGGTATTCATTTAAACTCTGCCTGGCTTATTATCACTAGCCTTTTCCCGGCTAGCCCTCACCTCATAAACTAACCCATTATAAAAGTCTGTATGTCACCACGAGGTGGGTGACTTACCGAACGGAACTAAGGTACCTCCATCTCCAACGGGAGCCTCATGGCGTCTGACTCACTTCCTTTCTTCTCCTCCCAGAACTTCTGTTATGTCTATTCCGCCCACCTAAGGGCTGACCTAACTATAAGCCAGGCATCTCTTTATTCAACCAATAAGAGTAATACAAAATACAGGAGAACACTCAGCTGTTTTAAAGTCAAGTAACTCATTAGAATTGTCCTGGGAACAGAATTTTCCCTTCATGGACTCTGCAATAGCGAACCTCAGTATGAGCGATTTAAGAAACTGCAGTCACAGGACAGGCAAAGTAAAGAGGGAATAAATCTTGTAAATAAACTCTTCAAGTCAAAAGCGTTTAGTAGAACCAGAGCCACGTCCAACAAAATACCACCATAGCAAAACAGTGTGGGTGTTATGAAACAAGGTCATTTCCGTGCCCCATGCAGCTGGCCCATAGAAACACTGCCTTATTGACATTATTACAATAAATACAATGCAATGAGTAGGCACAGACATCAAGTACCTTTTCACTGATGCCATACAAGCAGTGGTTATTGTTTCATGAAGGATCTAAACTGCATCGTTTACTTAAAGAGTTGGAAAAGCCGAGCGGAATGGATACAAATTGAGCTATTCTGAGCTATTTCTGCAAAGGCCACCATTAAATAACAACTTCTCTATCCTAAGGCCCTCCAAACAATACAATGAGGTCATTATATCAGCAGTCCCTTAGAACTATCCAGGCACCAACCAGGTTAAGTACAAATTGGGGGCCGATATTATTTTCTGCTTTTCCAGAGTCTTGATAATGACAGCAACAACATTGTTGGACACGTCTTTAAGAAATGTTAACCTAGGCTAGGCAGGAGGGTGCTGATGGTCCAGGCAGGTATCAGCAGGTGCTCCGTGTAAGTTAGTGTCAAGTTCAATTCCTTTGCCTCTGCTTCAGATTGCCTTGTTTCCCTTCATCGCTTCTAACTTTCTGTATTTTTCTCCCATTGAATTGCACCTGATTGTTAAACCTCTTCATTTTGACTTGAAAAGCAACAGATGTTTTTCCCTTTTTCTCAGTTAAATACCGCGTTTCTTCATAGACACATCCCAGCAATCTGGCAACTAAGAATCAGAGGACGTGGCTTGTTGCCCTTGCATGGTTTCTCACTATCTGTGTCAACGTCATAATGGCATTCAGCTTCTTTGAGGATGAGGTTTAGGAAATAATACCAATCAGCTTGCTTGTATCATAGACCGCTTGGGGTCAAATACGAAAACGTGAATACTCTCTAGTTGCTTATGTAAACCCCAAATTTCTTATACTGAGTTCTCTTATGTCTCCTTGACATTCATATTTTCCAAACAATGTGGTACCTGTTTTCAATCCAGGTGTAGCGCAGCACGAAAGGATCCGTAGTTTATGGCCAGACTCAGCTGTGTAGTGGATGCCAGGCCAGCATGGCTCATGTGAGAACTTGTCTCAAAACCCAGAACAGAAAAGTAAAACAGCAAAAACAATACAATTCCTTTTATTTATTTATTTATTTTTAATTTTTTTCTTTTTCATTTTTTTCTATTTCTTTTTTTTAAAAGAATGGTTTAAAGATTCAATCAAAATGTAACCATAACACAGCCAGCAAACTACGGGAACACACACACACACACACACACACGCACACGCACACACACCACACACGCACACTTTATAATTATTTCCCTGAACTGCTTCCAATTTACACATATAGGAGTAAAGAGGTTCGTTGCTATCTCCAAGAAATCTTAGTTCTCAACCCTCAACACACACACACACACACACGCACACGCACACACACCACACACGCACACTTTATAATTATTTCCCTGAACTGCTTCCAATTTACACATATAGGAGTAAAGAGGTTCGTTGCTATCTCCAAGAAATCTTAGTTCTCAACCCTCAACACATATTTGTTCATTATGATATGAAGTTTAAAAGAAAACTGAGCAAAACATTCCTCTGTTGAGTTTGAAGGGCAGGAAATCTCTTAGCATTCTTCTTGTTTGTCTGAATTGACCTTCTGGATGACCTCGGTACTTTGCTGTGGAAATCTAGCATGGATATTTCCAATACACACGATACTTGGCATCATATAGGTTGTCTGTCCATATACATAACAGTTCTCAGCCTGCCTTGACATCCATGAGGGGACTGTGACTGTTTGATTTGTTACTTCTTTATCTAAGTGAACAAAAATACATACTGTGTTCATCTTCTTTTAAGCACTGACTCCAGCCAGCGTTTACAAGTTGGTTCACCCCCTCCAGCCTGACAGCACTCACTACTGCCTGTCTGCTGGTAGGGTCTGTGGTAGTTACAGAAGGCCTGGGACCACCCTCTCCTAGCTGCCATTGTGTGTGTGTCTATGGGATACTCTTAGGAACTTGGGTCTTCTCTTCCTGCACTCATCCTGTTTCGCCAACATTTTCCTGGTTCTTTTCTGCCTCGGACAAATACACAGATCTTCATGATTCTATCAGAAGTCTGTGGCGTTTGAAGATAAGTGCAGAAACCACATCTCGGTAATTATTGTACCTTGCCCTTTGCACTTTTTCTGTCTGGAATTCAGGCCTGACTTTAATTTAATTTAATTTTGGTAACTAACCAAGTTGTCTTTGACGAGTCTGTTTGCATGACATTAAAAGTGGAGGAGTGAGTAGGAATTCTGCTGAAGGTATAGATGGAAAAATTAAAGCATCAAAGGGCCAATTCCTCACAAGATTGGGAATTCCTTGCAAACAAGTTAAACAAAGTCTGGGTCATGCCCAAGTGTTATTTTCAGAGCAAGTTTCTCACCTGGTCAAGGTAGTGTTCAGGGACTGGAGACCTGGTTCTGTGGGAAGGCATTGGAATGCAAGGAGAGAATAGCCAAGTGAGATGCACAGAGATCTGCTCTCACGCATTTATTTCTCATCTGGTCTCCACTGTATTCTTCCTCCCCGGTTAGGATACTCCTGTGCTGGGCAGAAGTAGGCCCTTGCTTTGCCACCACATCACATAATGGCTGCTCCTCCTTTCCAGGTCAACCAGGTTTTGAAAAGCCCTCCTTACCCCACCTTGATTCCCAAGAAGAGATAGGTGCTTTTCATATACGCCCTGGTGTCTTCTGATTTATTGTCAACTTATTTCCAAGTTTCATCTGTCAGGGAGGCCTTCTTGAAGACTGGCACCACATTGTCTGTTCTGTATATGCTGCTTACCGTAGTAAGTAAATGTTCACAAGAATAACAGCTTGAAGAAATAAGGGGCGCGATGTATTCTTCTGAGGAATTCTTATGATTTTATAGGTAGTCTGTGGTGGGGTTTCAATCAACCTGTGCTTTAGGCCTTAAGTCTAGCTTAATGAATGGAAAATTCTGGACCTAAGAGTAAATTACAAAAACCTTTAAATTCTGAGTTTTAGTGTAACTATCTGTCTCTCCATCTGCCTATGTGTTTACCTATCTTCGATCTACTGAGAAAAGAGAGCTGCATTGCTCACAGAGAGCTAGCAGTTACCTCATCTCTAACTTTGCTTTTGGGCACGTTATTTATAAGTTTTGCTACAAAAACCCATAGGTTTTCCATGATGGGATCTTAGAGCCTAGATTCCCTGGAAAGGGTTTTGAAATTTTGTTTATGGGGCACTAATTTGGGGCTTTTGTGGTCTATTCAATAAGGAGTACTCTTTACTCAGAGGCCACCGTGGGTCTCCAGCCTTTTCATCGGCTCTAGGAAATGTCAGCTGACAGTTCTTGAGGGCTGATTCTCAGGCAGGGAGTGGATCACGGAAGTGTGCTCCTGTGATGCCCCTTCCCTCCCGTGGGGTAACCATGGAAACCAGGAGTCAGAACAGATTCTCTGCTGAAGATAAAGGTTGCAGATGTGATGGGGTTATGTCTACACACCAGGGCATAGCTGTAGTCATACTGACAAATTTCTCCTTCCACTTTGGAGATAATTGCTTACCATGTTTGGTGATCTCTTGAGAGATTTTGTGTGTGTGTGTGTGTGTGTGTGTGTGTGTGTGTGTGCATGCATGTGAGATTTTCGTAGTTTGCTAGATGTGCTCTGCTTTTATGGTTTACATTTTAAATTCATCTTTAAACCGTTCTTTGCATGCATATAGAGAACACAGGTTGGCTAACTGACATCTGGAGATCACTAGCCGGTCTAGCCAAGAAGCTCGGGGGATCCGGTTGCACCTGCCCACTCCTAACCCTGTTACAGAGTTTTGATGTGAAACCACTCAGCCTTTATGTGAGTGCTGGGGATTTGAACTCAGCTCGTTAGGCCTGCCCAGCCGGCACTGTGCTGTCTGGGCATCTCCCCTTCATCCAGCACACTGCCCCTCTGTGGCTTTTGTATGATGGACCACAGTGTGACTGCGTACAATTTTGGTACTGTTTCTTATAACTCTTCTATGATAAGATGATCTTTTAAAAACTCAGCTCCTCTGTGATTGAGCTTTGACATTTACTTCCTAAAGGGCTTCTGGTCAAGATTAGATGAAATAGAGGCATACAAGCAAAACATTTAGCGTTATGACAGCGGCCAAGAGAAAAAGAAAACCAAAAATAACAACCAAAATTTAGCGAATGGCAGCTCACATTAAGAAAGTATGTAGAGTGGGTACTGAACGCCTACACTGAATAGTGCTGGGGCTACTAAAGAAGGGAGAGAACTAGATCTACAGCTGATGAACGGTGCTCTGGCTGGGATCCCTCACCCAAAGGCAGCGCAGCCCCATTGAAGAAGCATGCAGGAAAGTTCCAAAGAACATTTCATTAACCCCAGGGTCAGGGAGCTCCCTTCTACACTCAGAGTTTAATAAGACATCATTTGGACTTCCCTAATTTCTTCTAAGCAGCCTGAAGCTCAAGTCTTTCCTTAGATTTGAACCTAGGAGGCAGCGTGCAGGAGAGACAGGCCTGTCTGGTGCTCCTAACTACACTTCCAGCCGTGTCATTTCCTTGATTCCCAGGAAACAGCACTGATCCCGCCTCCTGTCTTTGCTCACTGGCTGAGTTCTAGTTAACGAACATTAACTAGCCTTGTTTTGTTCTGTCCTTTCTCAAATCCCTTATAGGGATCTCAAGCCCCTGCAGGGAGGTGAAGAAGTTGGAAAGGAGCTGGTGGAGTTGGGTGCTTCCTGCTAAGCTAGGCAGGAAAGCCGGAAATAATCTTCTTTCCCAAATGAAGGCCACCAGGCTAAAAAGGAGGCAGGGTGACCCTGACAACAGTCTGTGTTTTTTACAGTGTGCTGACCCTTCCCCCTCCAGCCCCCGAAGTTGTTCCTAATTCCTTCAGGGGCAGGGGTGGGGGTGGGGCTTAGTGTGTCTTCCAGGGCCAGCCTTAGATTTTGAAACTTCAGTTATAGTAAAAAGTGTTTTACTCCTTAATTAGCAACATTTTTCATATCAAAACCTGTATAAGAATCAGAAAATTTTGAGAAAAAGTCTCAGATTTAAGAACTTACAGTAAATGACTGGGGCATATTCTTCTGGTTAATGGCTAATCAGAGACTCGGTAAACTTTGGAATAGTTCAGGTTAATGTATGGCTAAGTTAGAAAAAGAAAATCTAAAGCCTCTTTTGCTCATCTAATAAATATAGAATTGAGGATTAGTTCAATCAAAATGTAATCAAAAATTGGAGTAGGCCAAATTGCAGGATTTTGGAAAGTCACGGTTACAAACAACAATGTTTTTCCGAGGATGGATTCTTAGGGTCTCTCAAAACTGCCTGTACTGTGTTTTCCTTATCTCTGCTGCTAGTCCTCGCTTTAGGCATTTCCTGCTGCAATTCTCTATCATGGATGCTTGACATAGTTCTCTGTTCTCTACAGTGTGAGCTTGTCATGTGGAGGCAATGGGAGACTGAGTCTCAGAGCAAGTTGGTGGGGACACTGGTGGTATTTACCCTGCCCTGGCCCTTTCCGGTCCAAGGTTGCCTTTCCACAGGGCTTAGCTCCACTCGACATATTCTGATGCGTCCCAAACTTTAGTCCCCTTCTCTGAGCTGGTCTGCGTATCAGGAGGCCGAAAACATGAGCAGCTTCCTTTGCCATCTGGCTGCTGTTTGGCCTTGGCCAGTGAAGGGGAAAACAAAAGTTGGAAATAGGGACCTCTGAGTTGTTATTTAGCGGTCAACGTTTCTAAGGTCTCAAGGTTGCGCTACAGGCCGCTCTCTAGCTTCTCTCAATGCGCTGCTCAGCTTCCACCGTAGACTTAAAGGCCATCAGACCTTCCACTGGTGCTCCGCCTGGTTTACTCACTTACCTCTTTCCAGTGGCACTTCCTCCTTTCCACGTGGTTTTGAGCGATGCCCCAACGCAAAGGTCATCAGTAACTCCACTGGAACACACCACCTGCTCTCCGTCAGGACCCTTCTCCCTAAACTACTATCATCCAGGAAACTTCCGGTCAATTCAGACATTCAGACTAGTGTTCACTTGCTTCTCTTAAACATCTCTTGCGCTTTGGTCACCTCCACCTGTGCAACACTCACGACTTTGCATCCCACAAAGCCATTGGAAAGCCAAGCCGAAATCTGTCCACTGAGGGAGGTGATGGTGGATTCTCGCGGGTGTGGACACTGAACTTCACTGTTTTGTAATGAACTCATTTCAACAAATGAGTTTGCTCGTTATCATCTTTTCTATATGACTGTATCTCATGGAAGCTTCCTGAAGTCAAGGAACTTCTTTTCATTCTGTGTCCTTTCCTGAGGTATGAAGTCCTTTATCCATGGGAAATATCTGCGTTAGTAGAAACGAGTGCTGCTCTCGGACACTTTTGGTGTGCTTTGTCCATTTTAGACAGCAGAGAAACTGCTCAGCTTTCCACGCTGTAGCAACCTTCCTGCAGGACGGACAAACAGAACAAAAGCAGGCTGTCCCAGGGCCTCTGATCTGCACTGGTTTTCAGTGTCTGATGGAGGCCAGCAATGTCGGGATCCTCAGAAACTCAGGAGAATAATCACGTCTCTATGCTTCCATGGTATGTCATTGCGGGCTAAGTGCCGTGGTGCCTGGTATTGCTCAGCCAGAGGCTACACAGAGTCTCTCTGTTCAGCATCCACAACGTCCCTCCCCCTCACTGTCACCAGAGAAGCACTGGAGCAACCAGCTACAGCACAGGCAAGGTGAGGGCTTTGCTTTCGATCACTGGTGTCTTATTGACTCTTAGATTGGTCATTGGAAAAGCAGTTGGTATCAAACTAATCCTTCAGTATCAGACACCTGAGAGAGATGCAAAGTGATAAGCCAAAGTGTCCCCACACTTTTACATATTTCTCCTACATGGGAGCATATCTAGAAATTCCTTTGTTGACTCTCTTCTTTCTATATCAGCCTTATGATTGTTTTTCATTAGTATTAAATTTCTCTTTGAACTGTTATTGGTGTTAGAATTTCCCCAGAATTGTGGAATTTTGATAATTTTCTCCAGTTTTGGTGGCTTATGGAGGTAGTTATCATAGTGATTCCTATAAATGGCAGTGGCAACAAGGGTCACAGCTTGCCGTGGTTGCACATACTGACCTCAACAACACAGTATTATCTGAAGAAGATCATTTTTGTATTTCTATCTAAGGAGATAGTAATTCTGCAGGATTTTTTTCTTTCTCTTTTTTTTTTCCTCTTCATGTTTCAGTAAGTGAGAACTCTGTGGCCAGAGGGCTCTGTCTTTCTGGTTAACCTCTGCCACTTCTCCATAGCATCATGGTACCTATGCTTGTAGCTCAAGATACAAGGACCCCTCTAGAACAGAAAAGAAGGGATTTGAGAGGAGCTGAGGTAGCTTAAACTTCCCAAAGTCCTCCATCCACTTGTGCCACAGTGTTTTGTTTTGTTTTTGTTTTTTTGCATTGTTTTTTGAGCAGACAAAGCCCCCCTTTGTGTGGTTAAACACCAGTTGAATAGAAAAAAGATTACACATACAACATAGTTCCCATGTATGATCTTGTTTTTTTTTCTTCTTGTACTCACACCCAAAAAGAACAGGCAAAGTTAATTTTAATAATGTGTCATAATGATGTATTTCACCATGAATTCAATATATAAAATAACATATTTAAAATATCACTGTAGCGTTACAAGTAATAACTGTAGACAACACTCATAATCCAGTGATAGCCTATGACTATTTCATCTTTGATTCTAATTCAGGCATGCAGAAGAGTGCTGATTGGCTCATTTCATGATCCTTTTCAAGTTTAAACTTCTTAAAACATAAGGGAATACAAACGAGATAATAGGGAATCATTTGTATTACAGTATCTTTGGAAGTTGGGTTGATCTCCTCATGTCTTGGTTCAGACTTGGTACATTAAGTGTTGACAGTCACATAAGACTAATGGCTATTTTGTTACACAGTGAGGTGCTAAGCAATGAGCCAGGCTACTTTGAAGAATATATATATATATATGGATATATATGAGAAATATATACACACATATATGTATAGATTTGAGAAATACATACTAGCTATATTTGAGAAATATATATACATGTATATATTTGAGAAAAATATATATTATATATACATGTATATATATATTCCTCAAATCAATCAATCTATCTATCTATCTGTCTATCTATCTATCTCATAGTACTTGTGTGAAAGGCCAAGTTTTATAGAGGAATGGAAATTTGAATTTTATCTATTTGTATTTAAACTCCATTGAAGTATAAACTGAACATACTCACCTCTTCACTATAGCTAATCCTTGAATAAATGAGCCTATTATTGATTGAATAAGTAACTGGATTGGGGGACTTTTCTGCGTTCTCTTTTGTGCTCACTAAATCCACATCTGATGTGCACTTCCCTCTAGTTTTTACTACTCACTTTTGTGGACTTGCTAGCTGCACATGGCCAGTGGCTACCTTGTGAGACAAGAGTTATCTAGATTGTTAGGCTGCGAGGCTAACATAAACATCAACATAAATCACCAGCTGTACATCCCAGGGAAACTTCTTTTTTATTGCTTGCCAAATTCTCTAGGAGATGTTATAAATGTGTGTGTGTGGTTTTTTTTTTCCTTTGCCACTATTCCTATACCTAGAAGCACTAGGAAGGAAAAGTCAAACATAATCAATAGTGGACTTTTCAGTAATTACAACTTGGCCAGCTTTCTGATGGCTGGGGTAGGTGACAGGGAAACTCACAAATAGGCCAAATGCTCTTGGTGGGGCATGAGATGTCCCAGTGGGAAACAAGTGATCCTAAGTTGGCATTTGGTGAAATACTTGACTGCCAAGTGAAGGAGCCAGCTATTAACTTGACAAAGGAAAGTCATACTCAGGAACAGGCCTGGCGGACACTGTGATTCCAAAGGAACCATACCCAACCAAATGGAGAGGGCAAAGACCGGCACAGCCAGTGGACCCAACATTAGGCTTGGATTCACGTGGAGAAAAGGCTCTCAATCTTCCTAATGTGATCACTTAATACAGTGTCTTTAATATATTTCCGGTGACCCCCAACCAAAAAATCATTTTTGTTGCTGCTTCACAACTGTGGTTTTTCTACTGCTATGAATCATAATGTAAATATCTGTGTTTTCTGATAGCTTTAGGTGACCCCTGTGAAACGGTTTGTTGACCCCAAAAGGGGTTGAAATGCAAAGGTTGAGAAATGCTTGGTTGGAGAAAGAGCCACCACCTTACATTTTGTACAGGGCCTCTTCATGGACTCAACAGTTCTCCCTAGAACCTAAGAAGATTGGGCTCAGCATCTCAGCTAAAGTGAACGGAAACTCCCTTCACTGTGCTATGGAAACCACAACAATGAAGAGATAGATGTACCGCTAATCCAAGCCTTTTTATGCCTCCTTTAATGTCTGCCTGAATTTGGCTTCCTCATAGGGAAGTTAAAGAAACCAAAACCCAAAACGAAACAAAGAAACAAAAAATAGAAGTCAGTATCACCTGTAAGTGTGCAAGTGTATATTCAGAAACAGGATCATGGTGTACATGGAATTTGGTTGATTAACCTTACATGGTAGGCCAAAACTTTTCCTTTAGTATTTTTGAGCAAATTGTAGGCATTTTGTTATTTTTCTTGGCAGCGCTGAAAGCTTTTGAACAATATAGTTGTAAGTAACATTATTAGAATTAATTCAATAAGATTCAATGTTTTGCCCTTTCTCATCATTGTCTCTTATCTGTAATAAACTGGTCCATTAAAAAGTCAGATTAGAGGCCGGGCGGTGTTGGCGCACGCCTTTAATCCCAGCACTCGGGAGGCAGAGGCAGGTGGATCTCTGTGAGTTCCAGACCAGCCTGGTCTACAAGAGCTAGTTCCAGGACAGGCTCCAAAGCCACAGAGAAACCCTGTCTCGAAAAAACCAAAAAAGAAAGAAAGAAAGAGCTTGTTCCAGGACAGGCTCCAAAGCTACAGAGAAACTCTGTCTCGAAAAACCAAAAAAAAAAAAAAAGTCAGATTAGACAGAGCACAAAAGGCAGTGAAACCATGCCATGTGCTCTTATAATGGAGGATACACATCACCATGAATTTGTCCATATCTTTCTACAGTACGACACCAAGAATGAATCTCACTCTAAAGTGTGCACAATCGATGACAATGGTGTGGGGATGTAGGCTCATGGTTTGCAGCCAATGAACCTTTGTAGCGAGGATGTGGATAAGGGAGGAGGCTGTGTATGGGGAGTTGGAGGGGATGTATGTGGCACCTCTGTGTTCTCTTCTCAGTTTTGCCGTGAACCTGAACTGGTCCTAAGGAAATCCTGTAAAAGAATAAGAGAGGACAGGCTCCACCATATGCCTGATCCTGTGTTTGGGAGAATCATCCAAACCTTACCTCCCGAGATAACATATTTCTTTCTCAGCACTTCTCCACAACTATTTCCACGCAGGTAGACAAGCATCTTGAAGATGTCTGTTGGGAACTTTATTAGTTGCGTGAGGTTGGCTTATAAATGTACTTAGGGATGAATACCTTCCGATTCCTCTTTAGTTGTTACACTGGTTGTGCAGGGAAGATGCTCACAGCAGCACAAATGCATACAAGTTCCCTCTTTCCACTCTATCTATTCATGGGTACTTTCCCTTTCACTCGTCCCTCAACTCTATCTTCTGCTGGGTCCATCACAGCACCTGTGCAGTTTGAACTGCTTGCAAGACCAGACAGAACTCTCAGAAAGGAAAGCAACCTTATAGGAGGTGGAAACTCCTATAAGCACTGGAGATACTGGTAGGAACAGCAAGGCTGCTGGTATGGAGTTGACACTGACAGGCTTGACCTAACTATGAGGCCAAAACATTCCTTTTCAGAAGTTGGTGCAGTGGGAAGACGTAACTGACCTACGGATATGGGATGCATTGACTTGGTAGGAATGTTCTAGACTGTCAGCCTGACAATTCAGCCTGAGCAGTCCTGCAATTCATAATGTCCTCATAATTTACTGTTTGCTAGTCCACTAATTGTAGACATTTACGCTGATGTGTTTTGTGTGAATTTCTTCCTCATTTTTGTTTCTCAAGGGCTTTGCATATGCATTTTTGCTTATGTATTTTCTGTCTCAAGGATGTGTACTTTCTTTGAATGCTATTGTAATTTTGATTCAATTACTGATGCTTGAGCTTCTTAGTTTTCTTTGGATTTTTGAAATTACACATATACGTTAGAATCACCTCATCGTATTCCAAAAAAAAAATTGAGAATGACATACAATTCCTAAGTCGTTTTGAGAGTCGATTCATAGTATTGAGCATGCTGACCTATGCATCTGAGTAGGGGTAGGGATAACATTTGCATTTCCCTTGTCTTTTTCCAATAATATTTCATTTATTTTTTATAGAATGTTGGAATAATGTTCATTAACTTTATGCCAATATATTGAATTCTGTGATAAATGGTTTCTGGGAATAATTTCATTTTATTTGATAATGGAATATTAAGCTACTTTAAATGTTGATATCTTGTTCAATACACCTCAGATGCTGTTACTGGTTCTGACAGGACTTTGGCAAGATTTTGAGATTTTTATTCAGAATATCTTAAGTCTTCAAAAAACTGCTACTTTATTTCTTCTTTTATTCTTGTCATTTTTAATATTATTGAATTCAGTGTAAATTAGTGTTTCAAGCTAAATCTATGGACCTGAACATTAATTTTTCCTTCCAAAAAGGAAAAAAAAGCTATTTTATTTTATAGAAACCTTGAATAAGTAAAACTCCAAAATACTCTAGTATTTCCTACTTCATCCACACATAGACCTTCTCCCGTGTATTTTATCAGACACTAACCCTGCTTAAAACTTAGCATAGCAACAGGTACTTGCTATTAAGGGTTATTACATTTTTCACATGATTTTTTATTTTTTCCATTTTTCCATCAGTGCAGTACAAGAAATGTTTTTAAGCTTTGCACTATTAAAAACACTCACTTGGTTATTAAAAAAAAGCATAAATCAAGACACTAAAAGGAAGTGTGGGAAGAGATTTCATGGTTTGTTACATTTTGAGAAGAGGAATGCAAAATGGAATCGTAAATGGCAGCTCTGTCAAAATGAGTAAATGTGCATGTAAGTTCAGGACGGAAATAATCGAATTATTTTGACAGGATTAGACCAAAGGACTCCTTCCTTTCTTTTCCTGACTTTAAATGGATCTTGTTATTTCACATTTTGATGAATAGTTTTTGTTGTTTTTGGAAGATGATTACACTGTATCAAAATCACCACCCACAGGCTCTAAAACGAACAGTCTCCTAAATAGAACAGTCCCACCCATGACAGCAGACAGAAGTAAGAACCTTCATATTTACTGAAACTGTTCAGGGAAGACCAAGATTTCTCTGGTATGTTGGGAATCCCACTTTTGTTCTCTCGACCTGAAGGAGGGAAGGGAGTGAATGACATAGAGGTGGTGCTTCAGCTCATGACCTGAGTAAGGAGGCTAGATTTGGAAGTGTGTCAAAGGAACCCCAAGCAGTTTTATCTCACTACCTTTGGCTAGACATTTAAAGGTGACAATGACAATGACAATCCTCCAGAGAACACGAAGGGGGACAATCTACCTCAGCTTTCTTTAGGCAGAGTTTTGGAAAAATGGCATCTATATGTATCATAGAGAAGACAAGGGTTTCCTGGGTCTTTCTTCAGGTCAAATAATACCTGATTAAGTCTGGGGTGCTGTTAGGGACATTAATTAGCACTTGCTACTGAAGTCCAATAAGTGGTCAGAAATATCAAGAGAGCTGTGGCTTTGGCTGATGAACTGAAGATGTAGGATGCAGAGATGCCCAGCTGTGTTACTGAGGACAGAGTGATTTGCAATGAGATCCTTACAGAGTAGGGGTATTTAACCTTCAGCCTTCACAAAGACTCTTAGACATTTAACAGTAGCCCCATTTCCTTGATATAGGATCTAAGAACAGTTTCAGCCAGGCTATTGTACAAAATAAAATCAAATTCAGTGTTTTTTCTTGATAATAAATGTTTTAGAGAGTAAAATTTGGACTAGAGAGAGGAATCAGTGATTAAGAGCACTTGCTGCTTTTCCAGAGGACATGGGTTCGATTCCCAGCACCCACACACACAACTGTTTGTAACTCAATTTCCAGGAGATCCAACACCTTTTTCTGGTCTCTGTGGGCACCAGGCATTCACAGTACAGTACACAGAAAAAAAATCAACACTAACATGCATAAAGTTTAATAAAATAAAATATTTTTAAAAAGTATTCTTTAGAATGCAAAAAATTTATAAAAGTCTTCAAAGGAAAACAAAATGTTCCACATTCCAAGGATAACTCCAAGCAAATATTAAATATTGTAAATGTGCATGAATGTGTGTGCAAGGGTAGACCTTTCTAATAAAATGTGTTGTATTGTATTCGTGGAATTCATAAATCCTCATTTTGATAAATGAATTATAGTGTGATGTGAATAACTATAGATTGCATTTTAATAGATACATGGAATTTCATCTTACAAATGTTTTAATTAATTCCTTATTGGCAGTAGGAAATTTTTCATGCGATTCCTTCAATCATTTTGAGCTTGTTCTAAACTTTTACAACAGCAGTTTAAATTTTTTTAAAGGAATCTTTAAAGTCTTCTATATTTTGTAAGTGGTATTAATGTTTGACATGTGGAGGAAATAATTATTCCAAGTATTTCAATTATATTTTCTATTATAGTGTATATATTACTTTCTAATAGTTATTTTTGTATTGAAACAGGCAGAGAGAAATAAAGAGGACCATAATCCCATGTATTGTTAAAGTATTGTCGACTTTGAAAGTACAATGTGATTTTTAAGAGAAATTAAAATATCTTGTCATCTCCAGCCCACCACATCTCACTGAAAATCCCTGAGGCTGTTCTTAGTCATTCATGCACTCAGGTCTTATGCCAGCAGTTCTCAAACCGTGGGTCACCACCTCTTTAGGGGTCTCATATCAGATATCCTGCATGTCAGATATTTACATTACAATTTATAACAGTAGCAAAATTACAGTTATGAAATAGCAACAAAATAATCTCATGGTCGGGGGGCACCACAACACGAGGGACTGTATTAAAGGGTTGCAGCATTAGGAAGGTGGAGAACCACTGTCATACATGGTCAGGAGAGATGATAATATTTGGTTTTCTATTGCACTGAGTTATAACAAGGCTCAAGTGGTGAACACATGTAGAAGTATATTGAACACACTGAAGCAGTATATCCTTATTAACCAGATTACCGTTGTTTTCCTAGAGGGTCACATGATCTGATGACCAGAGCAATTTAATGGCACTGCCATTGATTTCTACCTTATTAGTATCATCTAGCAGTCTGCTTGCAGGAACTTCATTAAATCCCAATCTTGACTTTAATACCGTTGTTCTGTGAATATATTTTGAACCCTCCCTTTCTGCTATTGCTGTGTAATCAATTACTATAAAAGTTGGTCGCTTAAAGCAAATGCCCCTTTATTAGCTTGCATTTCTGTAGATTAAGCGTTTGGTCAAGAGTTGGTTGGGTTCTTGGCTTGGGTTTTGGTTGTTGTGGTTTCTGGAGATGATAGGGAATAATCTTTTTGTGGATCAATCAGTTCTTGTCACCAAAGCAAAACACCAGAGAAAAACAGTTTAAGGGAAAAATGGTTGCTTTTGATGGAGTCTTTCAGGGTTTTTAGTCCATAGTGAGCTAGGTCTTAACCGTGGGTGTATGCTGGGGTTGACCATCATGGCAGTAGGAGCATGTGACAGAGGAGGCTGCCCACCTCAGGGACAAAGGAGGAGTAAAGGTAGAGATGAAGAAAACAGGGCAAAATGCACCTTTCAAAGGTTGACCTCATGACTTACTTCCTTAAAGTAGGGCTCACCTCCCAATAGTCCATTCTGTTATGAATGAAATGGGTTAGTCTTTTGATCAAGTCAGCACCATCAGCCCCAGTCACTGGTCACTATTGCCAGCTGCTGGGCCCCAGGCATGAGGCATAAGCCTATGGAGATTTGTCACATTCAAACAATAACACTTATACCTCAGATTGGCTGGTGTTGAGTTTCCTGAAGACGTTGATTGAGGACCTTTTTTCCCCACTGACTCTTACCTGGAAGACATCAATAGAAATAGGTAGGTAGATAGGTAGATAGATAGATAGATAGAT
>JAQHUG010000200.1:1752011-1806872 GCA_028555095.1 Dicrostonyx torquatus
AAAAAAAAGATGGAAGGACATAGAATATAATTGTAAACTGAGGTAATCTTCCTCACTTCACACAGTTGAATTGCATTGACATAGTCACTGATTTTCAACGCTGGGCTCAGGACTCAAAGGATATACTGTGAGTTGTTTCTTGAATTTGTATTATGCTTTCAAAAGTAAAGGCAGAATGAATCTATGTCCTGAAAAGATTACTGGAGCCTTTAGCTGATTTTTAGTTAAATAATTTCCCTGTCTTGTGACATTCTGCTTTGATATACAACAAAAGTGGCAAGTTTGACGTTTATTATAGTTTTTCAATAAGAAAACATTTGTGTTGTCAAACTTTTCAACACTGAAAAAACAGTCAGTTTAAAGAAGGAAAATTTCTATTGGCTCCCAGGATCAACTAGTTTAGTCTGTGTTGGCTGACTCCACTGTTTTGAGGCCAAGGTGACCCAGAATATTGTAGGAGCTTGTCTGTCTGTTCATCTCATGGAGGTGGGGAAGCAGACAGAAGTAACGAAAGAGGGTGGGGTGAGACATGGCCTTCAAGGACACATCCTCAGTGACCTACTGCCTCAGTCAGTCTCCATCTTCTTCCCCTCTACTGTCTCTGATACTCTGTTCAGATCTCTAATTCATCCATGGATTTAATCACTGATAAAGGCAGAGTCCTTCCAACAGTATGCTACTTTCTTCAAAGCCCGACTTGCTAGATTTGGGGATCAAGCTTGTAATTCTCAAAGGACACTTTCTATGCAAACCACAGAGTGCTCGAGGTAAGCCAAGCTGAAAATGTAATTTCTATTATTCCGTATTATCTTTATGTCTGCACCCTGTGGGCTTGATGAGACATGTCTCTAGCTGTTGTATTATTACCAGCCCTACAGCTCACTCCCACTCTTGTGATAGCAAAACCAGTTCAATGGGTTGTGGTGGTCTCATTTTGTTCAAAGACAGAAAAAAATCAGTGGTACTATTAAAGTTTGAATAAAAAAATTCTGCCTCCAGATACTATATTAGTCTTTCTAAATAGCACAAGCAGGAGCAGTTTCCAGGATCCTTGTCTGTATTTACACACCAGGTATTGCGATTTTCAAAATCTTAGACTCTACTCCAATGCTCTAGGAAGGAGAAATTTCCTACACATTCTAACCAGCCCTGAAGTGTAACAAGTTAATTGTTTTCCCCAGTTAGTTCCTTTGTCATTGAATTTCAGGCTTCCTTTAATAACTCAACAGTATGTACTATATCCCAGAACCCATTTATGGTAGTTTCCAATTTGTTAAACCCAGTGAATTATGTCTGTCAGGTCAAATACAATAAAGATGGCAGAAGGTGGTAAGAAATAAAGAAATTCCTCAAAAGAACTCAGCCAATTTAGTAAGTTTTATTCTTCCATTGTTTCTTTTTCTCAGTGTGAAGAATAATTAGCCACTTCCCTAATTGCTATGTGTGTCTGAGGGGGACTTGTTCTTACTTCTATGTTCATCTGGTACCCAGCATGTTGGAGAACAAGCAAAATTAAACTATATGCAGGGAAAGCTTAGCTTTTCTTTGATGCTGAGGATAAACAGGCAAATATTAAGATGCCACATTCACACACATATCTATATCTATCTATCTATCTATCTATCTATCTATCTATCTATCTATCTATCTATCTATCTATCTACCTACCTCACATATTTATTGGACCAGGGAGGTGCCAGGAAGTTAACTGCTGTTTAGAGCACTCAAATGATGTTAAATACTGTTTGGTGCACTTGGGTAATTTTAATCAGTACATTTCTTTCTCTTCTTTTAAACCTTTACTCTTTTTATAGTCCCATAAAAACTGAGATATTAAAATATTGGTTTAATCAGAATGACTTCTGACCTTACCGGGGCATCACCACCCCATTATTTGGTCAGAAAGTTTTCTTCAGAGTTGTGTTTTCTTACTGGGAATGCTCAGATTCTCACAATAATTTATGTCATAGCAAGACAGTTAAGATAATTTACAGGTGATGGCTGAGTGGTGGTGGTTCATGCCTTTAATCCCAGCACTGGGGAGGCAGAGACAGGTGGATCTCTGTGAGTTCAAGGCCAGCCTGGTCTACAGAGTGAGTGCCAGGACAGGCTCCAAAGCTACCCAAAGAAACCCTATCTTGAAAAAACTGAAAAATTTGCAGGTAATTTTCACACATCAAAGTGAAATCTATGTTGAAGTCAAAATTGAAAATCCTGAATGAAAGAGAAATTAACTTTCTATTAAAATTAACTTTTCTCAAGTTTCACCACAGTTCTTAGACACTTAAAGAAAGTAGTTAGTCAGCCTTTGGAAAAAGCAGGGGGGGGAGTGCTTTATGCCTAATCGTTGTAAATGGTATTTGTCCTAGGAAAAAGTACATCACATAGGTGCCCAGGGGACTCATCTTTGAGAACTCTGACAAGCTGCAAATCAGTGAATCTAGGCTGGTCACCACAGATTTGCCGGGGACATTTCAGTGAGACCCTCATGAGAACGCAGCCTTAGGAAGAGCAAAGCTGCCAATACTGGATTATAGATGGGGATGGGAATGGTGCTGAGTAGCTAAGCAGAGTTCATCTCTTTTTTTTATACTTTATTGGTTTTAACCGAGCTATACATTTCCCCCCTCGTGTTCCTTTGTCCCCTCTCTCCTTCCACCCTCCTCTCCTCAATTTACTCAGAAGATCTGGTTTTTTTCTCCTTCCTAGTTGCATCCATGTACTTTTTCTCTTAGGGTCTGCTTTGTTGTCTGCATTCTCTGGGGTTGTGGACTGTAGGCTAAAAGCCCCTTGGAAGTGAGTACATATTATGTTTGTCTTTCTAGGCACGCATTATCTCACTTATGTTTTTTTCTAGTTCTGTCCAGTTGCTTGCAAATTTTAAGATACCATTTTTTTTAAATTTTTTTTTTTTACCACTGAGTAGTATTCCATTGTGTAAATGTACCAACTTTTCTTTATTAATTTCCTCAGTCAAGGGGCATCTAGATTGTTTTCAGGTTCTGGCTATTATGAATAATGCTGCTATGAACATGGTTGAGCAAATATCCTTGTGGTATGACTGAGCATTCTTTGGGTATCTGCCTAAGAGTGGTACTGCTGGGTCTTGAGGTAGATTGATTCCTAGTTTTCTGAGAAACTGCCATACTGAATTCCAAAGCAGCTGTACAAGTTTGCACTCCTACCAGCAATAGAGGAATGTTCCCCTTACTTGACATCCTCTCCAGCATAAGTTGTCATCAGTGTTTTTGATCTTGGCCATTCTTACAGGTGTAAGATGGAATCCCAGAGTTGTTTCAATTTGCAGTTCTCTGATGGCTAAGCATTTCCTTAAGTGTCATTTGGCCATTTGAGATTGCTCTGTTGAGAGTTCTCTGTTTAGGTCTGTACCCCATTTTTATTGGATTATTTGTTCTTTTGATATCCAATTTCTTGAGTTCTTTGTATATTTTGGAGATCAGCCCTCTGTCTGATGTGGGGTTGGGAAAGAGGTTTTCCCATTCTGTAGGCGGCTGTTTTGTTTTGTTGACTGTGTTTTTTGCTTCACAGAAGCTTCTCAGTTTCAGGAGGTCCCATTTATTAACTATTTCTCTTAGTGTCTGTGCTACTGGGGTTTATTTAGGAAGTAGTCTCCTGTGCCAATGATTCCCACTTTCTCTTCTATGGGGCTCAGTGTGGTTGGTTTTATGTTGAGGTCTTTGATCCTTTTGGACTTGAGTGTTGTGCATGGCAACAAAGTTCATGTTTTAAATGACTAAGTGATGAAAATGTTAATTTTTGTTTGTAGGTAAAATATGTTTATTCATACTATCGAAACCAGTCATTGATAACAAGGAAAATGTAACACTAATAAGTGACAATTCTAATGTCATGAAAATTGATACAAACTTAGTAACCATGGTATCAACTTTTAGATATTTATGAATTAGAAAAGCAAGTTTCATGATAGAGTGATCACCAACACACAGGTGCGTACACATGCACACTCACACATTATGCACATGAACACACATGAGTGCACACATACAGGAGTAGTCTTATTCCCTGAAGAGATTGTAAAATCGTTAAAAAGTAAACTCTTGCTAGCTTTGGAAAAAAAAGAAAATAACCAAAGAATATTTTGACGCTTTCATTTGATCTTTACAACACCATTAACACAGCAGATGGAGGTAAATGACTATCAAGCAAGATTTTGTAGTCAATGGCTTCCTCTGGGGTGTTTAGGCAATACAAACATCTTGGCAGAAGGTTATCGCAAGTATCTTTAAGTGTAATAGGGGTCTTTCTAGTGTTATCTAGGGGTTTTGGTTTATGTGAGATGAGGAATATTTCAATTTCTGAGCAAATATAATCACTATTCCCCAGGTCTGAGGATTTAGTGCTTCTTGAGTAAAAGCCGCTCATAACTTGTTAGTATCATAACATACCAGCTCTATTTCTGTGTTTCACTCTAAAAAATAATGGATGATATTATGCTTGAAACGAACATGGATAGATAAGAATCGGAGATGCTGCTCACTGGCAATTGTATCTAAACATAAAAAACCAGTCAGCACGTTACTGTGTACTATCATTTGCTATGGCCATACTGAAGAGCCCTGTGGCTGCAGTGCCGTGAATGCTTCCAGGAACGTCCAGGCTTCTTGAAGATGACTGTAGTTGTTATTACCAAGTGACACAAGCAGCAAGATGGATTGTAGGACTCTGCTCTAAATCAGTCTTTAAGATTCTCCTGCTTACATTACCCCAGGGACATACAGAGCAAATGGCTGTGAAATCTGATATGGTGAGTGGTTGAATATTGTCAATGACCATGTGACTTATTACTTTTTGTTGCTGTTGGGGAAAATAATAAAGTTATACTTGCAATAACCAATGCGATTTTCCTAAATCCCAGTGTTCCAGGAGCTTCAGGTAAGGCGCTTCATCACAGAGCCGAATCTCTATCCTGACTTAGGTTGAAATCACCTTCTTTCTTTTTCTCCTTGTTCCCAGAAATGTCGTCCCAACAGTACCAGCAGCAACGTCGAAAATTTGCAGCTGCCTTCTTGGCATTCATCTTCATCTTGGCAGCTGTGGACACTGCTGAGGCTGGGAAGAAAGAGAAGCCAGGTAAGTAGTGGAGTCGCAGAGAGACACTTCCTCAGATGGTAACCGCGTAGCCCAGCCACCTGCTTCTAGTCCTTCCCGCCATTTCTAACTTCCTTTTAATTATTTAGGGAAACCCTATGTAAGACTTGTTATATGTCACCTCATTTTACCCCTGAATTCACAAGCCCTTGCATAGTCATGAGTGGGCTGTGATATTGGGGTGTATAATGGAACTATACCACATTTCCATTATGTCTTTCTCTGTACAGAACAAAACCGGATCAGCAATTTTCAATGAAGTTTTTTAGTCTGACCGCTATTACCTCTAATAGACCTTTCCTCTTCATTTTTCAAACTTTTTGTAAACTTCTTGGGATTTTTTATTTTTACAAAAATATTTTCTTCTTTTTGCGAAATTTCATACTCTCGAAGGTTTTCATCAAAAATACGCGAATCTTCAGATTGCATCTGGCACAGTGTGTTAGCTAGCTGTTCCTTGTTGCATTCAGACACTTGAGACGTGAGGTTAAGAGGAAGACATCTTTATTTCACTTCGGGCTTCAGAGGTGTTGGTCCATCACAGCGCACAGCATGGTGGTCAGGAAGCAGGCAGGAAGGCAATGCCTTCACTCAGAAGTATTTGTTTCTAAAAGGAAATGTTAGCGATTCACTTAGAACAATCTCCATCACTCACATGATTTAGTAGTATTAGTTCTGCCCCCTACCCCCATGTTTTCTTTCTCTCTCCTCTTAACCATGCATTTACTCGATCATTGAGAAGACATCTGTCATATTCCCACTGTCTTCCTGAACAACAGAGATGAAGACAAAACTCAGAGACTTCACAATGGAGGTGCTGAGGAGCTCGGGACATTTCTGCATGCTGATTGCTTTTGTGTCCTTCCTTGCAGAGAAAAAGGTGAAAAAATCTGACTGTGGAGAATGGCAGTGGAGTGTGTGTGTCCCCACCAGTGGAGACTGCGGACTGGGCACCCGTGAGGGCACTCGCACTGGCGCCGAGTGCAAGCAGACTATGAAGACGCAGAGATGTAAGATCCCGTGCAACTGGAAGAAGCAGTTTGGAGGTCGGTCTCACCCCGTGCTGCTAGCGCGTTAGTCTGCTAGGATGAAATTCTTTTGGAATATATTTTATCAAATTGTATTTTCAAGGCCAGCCCACGTTTATGTTAAATTAAATAAACTATTTATTCTTAGACACAAGGTGACCAGAGCGTTTGCTTCTCAGATTCACCACGGGTGATATCAGGGGATGGATTTTGGCTGTCTTTGTTTGTTTTTCTCCTGTACATTGTAGGATAATTAGTAACATCCTTGTCATCTACCAGTTTTTTAACCATCATAATACAGAAAAACTGGCCAAATGTCATTTGGTAGTCAAAACTGTTTGTAGTTAAGAATCATTGCTTATACAGGCATAATACATGCCCCAGTGCCCTCCCAATAATGTTCCTGTTCCATCATCTCCTCCACGTCACCTCCCACTTTCCCCTTTTGGTGTTCTGATATATCTACTTGAGACAAGTTCTCTCAACACTTTCAGCTTTATTTCAATATTCAATATTACCATCCTTAACCCGTTATTTAACATTTCCATCCTTAATCATACACATCCATCTACATGCATGTGTGTGTTTTCTATTATGTAGTGTTCATGTGCACTTGTGTGTTCGTGAGTGCATATATGTCCAGGTCACATGTGTGGATACCAGAGGTTGATGCTAGGTGTCTTCCTCTGTTGCTCGTACGTATCTGCATTTTCTGAGGCTGGGTCTCTTGTTGAATCTGGAGCTCAGTGATTCCACTAATCAAGGTAGCCAGCTTGCCACGGATATCCCTGTCTCTGACTCCAGAACGCTGGGATTACAGCTGGGTTGCCATATCTGCCCAGCGTTTTATGTGGGTTCTGGGGGCTGAGACTCTGGTCCTCGTGTGTTTGTGAGGCAAGCCCTTTATCCACTGAGTTATCTCCACAGTCTTCCTATGCCAATTTAAAAATCCAAAGGGCTTTCTCTTCTACATCACACACTTTGTGGTTTTCCTGACTGCCATGGGACATAATGACCATGGTGTCCTACCTGTGCTTTACAGAAACACACCATAGCTGAAATGCAAGTAAAGACAGAGAATGAATGTGTGCGCATGCGGCCCTGACTTATGTAACTTTGGAGCACATTTTTATGAATGGCAGTAACTGCCATGATGACAACAGAGTTCATAGAAATTAGACTTTAAATAGTATGGGTCACTGCTAAGACTCACTTATAAAAAATTTGTGGGATGTATCTGGAAGGATTCAAATCATGAACATCTATTTAAATCTCAAAAATCAATATAGAATCAAAGCAAGCAAGCAAACAAACAACCCTAATTATCCAGGAAGACAGTTAGTAAATATCAACACACGTGTTTTCTGAGGAGACTATACAGCAATGAATAGACACCTGGAAAGATAGTCCATTTCTCTGTCCCATTAAGGGAAGAGAGATTGGAACCCTGGTGACATATTACTATGTGCCCGTCAGGATGGCTGGAATAGAACATTATGAGAGCGAATGCCAGTGAAGATGCAGGTCCTGTCTTTACTGTCGGTGGAAGTGAGAATGGCACAGCCATCCTACAAAAAGAATATTGCTTTTCAGAGGCATTGATTGCTCTATGTTTGTTTGAAATTAAACATGAATTGCGCTTACCATGTAACTCAGCAGTATTTTTTTTCCCAGAGGGGGGAAAGCATTTTCACAAAACCCCTTCCATGAATATATAACATTTGCATAGGTATGTATATTTTAGCCAAAATACAAAAGCAGTCTAGGCATCTTTAAGCTTGTGAAGGGATAAATAAACTGATATATCTGCATCATAGAAGGTTACTCAGCTGTTTAAAGGTAGATACTCTTGATTCCCTCAATGTGAGTTGATCACCAGAAATCTATGCTATGTAAAGAAATAGCGAGTCTCAGAACCAGAGAGATGCTCAGTTAGGAGCACCTGTTGTTCTTGCAGTGACCTGGGTTCATTTCCCACTGCCACCGTATGGTGACTCGCAACCATTAGCTATTCCAGTTCAAGAGGCTTATACACCACCTTCTAACTTCTGTGGGCACCAGAGTAGCCAAACATGCCAGATTACACAGCTTAAAATCTCATCTACAGAATGAGATGAGCTGGAGAAGAGAGTTGTGACTGTAAGCGATGTAGGCAGTAAGATTGCTGTGACTATATATGAGGTGGCAGTGGGTCCCTTGCACTGGGACTGTATACCCGTTGATGGTGCTTATCACGTGCATTCACACTGATAGGACTAGACATGCGCATGCATATGAAACTGAGGGAATGTGCCTATACTCCTGAAAATGCATCAATTTCCATTTTACAGGATAGGCCCATAGTTATTCAAAATGCCAAAACTGGGGTGGGGGGGATTGGGTGAAGAGCGTATGGACTGTCCCTCTGTTGTTTCTTGTTACTGCCTAGGAATGTACAATGGCTTAAATCCAAAAACTGTACATCAAAATTGCACCTTTATTATCACCTCAGTAAGCTCTCTTAATGATTTTTCTTTCATCTTATCATGCTTTTTAGCTGAGTGCAAATACCAGTTCCAGGCCTGGGGAGAGTGTGACCTGAATACCGCCTTGAAGACCAGAACTGGGAGTCTGAAGCGAGCTCTTCACAACGCCGACTGCCAGAAGACAGTCACCATCTCCAAGCCCTGCGGCAAACTCACCAAGCCCAAGCCTCAAGGTAAGAGGCTGCCACTCTGACAGCTTTAACAGACTGGGCGAGGCAGATGAAACCCGGATATTCCAGGAGAGAATGTTAGGACAGTGTCTGACAAATGCCCAATCGCAGGCTCCACAGCATCCTCTCCGTAGGCGGTCTTCAAGTTCAAACTGACGTTCTCTGCAGACATGAACACCTGGGGGGGGGGGGTTAGGAACTGCAGAGGACTGTAACTGAATGCCTCAGCAAAACATGCCAGTTAAGATGGCTGTTGCACGGATAACATCTGTCTCAGCTTTCAAATTGAGACAAGGTAAATAAACTCACAGAGTTCGTAATGCAGAAAACTTTCAATCAGGCCTCTCTCAGATTATCTACAATATAATTTTTATAGAATCAGAAAAGATACGGTACCTATTCCTTCCCTCTGCTACACGAGATGATAGCCTTTCTGCATCTTGAACTTATTTCAAAGCCTTTACGTGCTTGAAGTGTTTCAGCCTCCACACCCATCCATCACAGAATCTGAAAACTATGCACAGTTACTTGTTCCCAGAATGTCAGGCTCTGCATTAATGCTGGAGATGATAAAGCAGAACCATATAGCCATGGTTTCATGCAGATGGAAGGCCAGCCAGAGGAAGCCCAGGAGGTGGTAAATCCTTTCATTTCATGGGTAGATGGACTGAATTCTGTCTACTCCAAATCTGTATTTTCAAGTCTTACCCCCTGCCCCAGTATCTCAGAATGTGACTATATTTAGAAGTATGGACTTCCAAGAGGTAAGTAAGTTCAAATGAGGCCACAGGAATGGGATCAAATCCAATATGGTTGATGTTCTAATAAGAGGAGATTCGAAAACAGAAACATAGAGAGGGAGGGCCATGTGAGGACGTGGTGGGAGGTGGAGAGTGCCAGGCACAGAGAGAAGTCTCACAGAAAACCAGGTCAGTCAGACACTTTGATCTCAAGCTTACAGTCCTCAGACTGGTGGGTGAGTACATGCCTATTATGTAAGCTGCCTGTGCCGTGGTGCTTCATGCGGCTCCCACAGACAATTCATGCCACAAGCTTCAATGGAATCCAAATTAAAATACCCCCCTTGACCTCTCCGTGTACTTGACTCTCAAAATACACTTGAAAATTCATCCTGCTGGAGTCATTGTAAGGATAAATTCAGATAAATGCTGGTGATTAGCTAAAATAAGAAGCAAGAAATCCCCCCGAAAACTGAAGACGGCTGGTACTTTGTACTGATGACCAGAGAGGGTTCTTTCCACGTGCCAAGGTTTTCATCGTCTGATGCAATTGGCAATGGCAAGGGCTACCTCCAAGTTCAGGACAGCTCGGTACTGTGGGACCCCAGATGCTGGATCTGAGATTTTGGTTGCCTTCCAGGGGAGTGTCTACCAACTCTCCGCGTGCTGCTTATCTAGACAAGCCCAGCTAAAAAAAAGAAACAGGAGTCATTTTCAGAAGGGGAGTTCATAGATTCAGTCTTCAGAATGACTTATTTCAAGGTGATAATTGAACCCAAACCTACAGCATCCATAGAGAATTGCAAGGGAGAGAATGTAAGGCGTCCCCTATGGTCCAAACACAGTGATTCTTTGCCTGAGCTGTATGCAAGAGCTTTCCAGGGGAGCCTAGAAACTTCCCACTGCTCCAACTTTGTCAGACCTACCAGATTACACCTGGTAGTTCTAACAGGATGAATGATCCTTAGAAGATTTTGTTACAGTGGCGAAATTGAAAGTACCCCTGTTTCAGTGTGAAATCCATTGAGCAGAGAAGATGTGCATACACACACCATCCCTGTGGCAGTGGAGGAGGGGATATGAGGTTTGATAAATGGGGAGGAGAGATGAAAAAGAGTCCAGGGTGATGGTGAGCTTGGTGAATATAAAAACTGTTAAAAACCTTAATAGTCCACAATTGAAAAAGATCCTTAAGGGTATTCAATAAACACAATACAAGAAGTTCTCCTTTTAGTTGTACTGTTGGATATTCAGGTTATTGTCCTTTTGTTATTTAGTGACAGGTGATGACTAGATATGGTTCTCACATTCAACTTTCAATCTGGTGCTAAAAATACTTCAAGTGGATAGACAGTCTATAACATTTATTCACATTAAATAATGAAGGCATGTAATTTATTTAAAATGGATTACTCTGAGTGAGTCTCATACTTCAGAATACCTTTTAGGCATTTTATAGATTATAGGTCACTCAAATATAATCTTCCCCTTTGTTAAAAGTCCAATCCTGTCCATCTAAAACAGTAAAAGTTTATAATACTATTTTTGGTACTACACATTCTTCTGAACAAAGAATGTTACTTGTAGAAGTTGAGCCAGGGAGATGTGTCAGACTGGAGATTTTCTTTTTAAAATGGGATACACAAGCACATTCTGTGATGTGGCTTTCTTTGTTTAAATGAAATGCAACCAGGGACACTTGGGAGTTGCATGTATTTCCATACTTTTTCTCAAATAATGGTGCCTAGATACTGCAGCTTCCTTCTGCACATCTTCAGCCTTGAGACAGCTCACTTGCTTCTGGTTGGTGGAAAAGCAGGTGGTACTAAGTGAGAACCACCATGGCCATTATCATGCTTGTTTTCCCTCCCTCACGTTACTCTTTGTACAGATATTATGTCATAAGGACCCATGCAACCTCATTAGAGAGGAGACAAATACTGGATACCGCGCTTGGCCAGTGGCGTGTCTCTCAGGAATGACACAGTCAAGATTTTGCAAGCTCTGCATTCGTAACTCCTTCTTCTGCCTGCTCATGCATTACGGAAACTACGTTAATATAAACTAAGCTCTGGAGCTTTGGGAAGCCCCGTGTCAGTGGGCTGAATGGGAGACGATATCTGCCCATCCACACACAGACATTGTTTCTCAGAGGCTCTATGGCTGGTAATCCACAGACCAGACAATCAGGCCACCCTCAGACAGATATGGGAGATACTGCTCCATGCTACCTCTCATGAAACTTCTATCATGTGAGGTATTTTGTTCTTCTGTCTAGACACATTTAATGGCAGAGCTTCTTGGAAGCTGCCTAGTATCTGATCTAGCCTTGGTGTAACAAATGAATATGGCAATAATTTGATGGCTCAGTCACAGCCATCTTGCCTGGTGTCTAAAAGCATGGCCTGAGGTCTAGCTTTGCTCTTGTCTTTTGGATTCATTTTCTTTTCTTTGTTCATACACGAGACCAACCCGAAAGGGACTTTTAAATAGCTTTCAGACTTTCCAAAATAAATAATGTATGATATTGTGGTCTTGAGGAAAACCAACAATCATTAAAACACATTTAATTATTTTAAATATTCGAGTCTCTGAGATTATAGCTTGATTCTTTGTTCTTCCAGTCATTAGTTCTTTCATCAAACACATGGCCAGGCATTAGTTTTTTAAGTTTTATTTTGTTTATCTTTTTTAGAAACCTCTTTTTTCTTCTTCCTTTCTTTCTCCCTCTTCTTTCTCTCTCTCTCTCCTTTCTTTCTTTATTTCTTTTTTACAGTTTAGTTCAGAAAACACTCAGGTTAATATGAAGACTGTGTAATTAAATTTCAGAATGGAACATGGTTCTTGGTAGAACTTTGAAAACTCACTACTAATTCGGAGAAAAACTGGAAAATGTCTTTGAGGCTTTACTGCTGCTAATAAGGTAAAAGATTAGAGTAGCTGATAAGAAAATAAAGGAACCTATAGTGTCTAGAGTTCCTAACTAAAGAGTTGCAAAACTGCTAACTAGGCCACTCAGGCAAAAAATGTGTTAAAATTCATTCCAGTACATTCTGTCAACACAGCCGTTTAAAATGTAGAATGGGTGCTTCCTGCTGCTTTGCCAATATTATGCAAATTCTACCCTTCAAGCTAAGCCCATAATCTCAGTGACATAGGGTGTCGTCTTAAATCTCTTAAACATGGATGCCCACATTTGCCTGTGGGAAACACTCTTAATCCAAAGAGAACTTCAGCATTGTATACTCAGAAGAGAGGGGTAACAAAGGAATATATTTGATACATTAGGTGGGTACAGTTTTCCTAGGGGTCCATCCAGGCTGTGTTGCTCTGAAGACGGGCAGATATAATCAGAACTTACTTAATAATTGCAAGCCTAGCACTGACAATTAAGGGGATAAATATATTGGAGACTACAACTTTTATTTGCTTAGGAAAAAAAAGAGTTTTAATCAAGTTTCATTTAATCAGGAAAACCCTATATTGGCTACTGATTGTAGGTGTATTAAGATCCACACCAGTTGTCTAAGCAGAAGGAAGTTTATTCAAGGGTATTATATAGTTCAAAGACTCTCCAGGAGCCCAACGGATCTGGCTTGGACAGTGCAAGGCCAGTACCAATACAGCCAAAGGCAACAGATAAAGTAAACATATCTAAGCACCCCATAAGGATTGTTCTAGCAAAAACCCTTCCACTAAAAGTAACTCCTACTCTGTGCATACAATGCAATGACTCAAAGCCTGAAAATCTGAGTAGCTTGTTTACCAAATCGGACCCTTCTACCTCCCCCGCCCTTGTGTGTGTGTTTGTCAGCATCCAATATCTACACATTTGGTACCTATTGTGTGTTTCTCATGTATCGTTTATATCTCCATATCTCATTTGAACATACTTGCTTGATAAATATTAGATCTAACTCAAAATCTTGATGCAAGGGAGTCTGGGAAATATATTTGGCCATTTAGATTCTATCTGTCAGCACAGGACAGCCTGCTGCAAGAGTCTGGATTTAGTATTTAGTGAACTGATCTTTCAGATTGGGCAGGAGTGTTGCAAAGTGTTAGGGCGTATATAATTAGCTTGCATCGTTCTCTTCGTTCAGTCGAGGAGTTATTGGTGCAACTCCAAGAAGCCAGCATTGCCTAGAGAGGTCTTATTCAAGACAATGGACATATTTACAATAGAGTCAGGTCTCTTCTTGAAACAATCATTATTTTTCTCCATGGAGCTAATTGAGCTGTTTTAACAGTGAGGAAAATTAGAGTCCCCCCCCCCCATGCAGATGGTACTGTAGAAAGAACCACAGCAAAGACCTCAGGAAATTTCCTAAATCTTATGTTTCAAGGGTCACCTTAAATAATTGGGTCACTGGGAAATTAGAAAATGACTGGGGTGAGCAAGGGTCCTGGGAGGGACCCCTCTGTGGGGGACCAGGGTCCTATGACCAGCCTCATCCCTGTGAGCGGTTCAGCCCATGACATAGGTATCGTCCTCTAACTAGCACAGACATACATGTGGGACCTGGAAATAAGGTTTATGCGGGAACTTTGGTGAGCTAAATTTTTTCTGAATTTTGTCTTAAATGACAGCTGCTTTTAAAATTAGAAGCATTCATGGTATCTTGAAGTTTATTTGGAGCTGGCTTAGTTGGCAGGGGGCTCATTGAGTTTTGAGTTTGTCTGGCACCTGGGGCTTGTCCAAAATGTGCCTGGGATGGTCCTTGGCGGGAGCACGAAGGTAGATGTCTGTCCTGCAGGTAATTGAGGAAATGAATGAAAGTTAGCTGGCTAGCTCTGTTCCAATCTACAATCTGCTACCAGGTGCTTGTTGAATTTCTCCACTCATGATAATACCCATTCTTTTTTCTAGCTATTTCTAAAAGTTTTCCATCTCATTGCTGTGTCTGGGACAGCTGCCTAGCTTTCTCTTAGGTTTGATGATTCATCTTTACAGATCAAAAGAATGGCCACAGTCAAAGAGCCAGGCTCCGCTGTGTGCAGTGTGCAGCTTTTGGCAGCTGACTATATTGAATGGGAAAATGGGTCAGTAAAGTGATATTCCCAGCACTCTCCATTCTCTTTCCACTAAATAGATTTCTTTTGTTTGTTCTTTTGAAGATAAAAGAAGTTGTTAACATTTTCCCCCATTTGGGGGTGGGGGTGGGCTCTCTGTCATCCAGCAGGAAGAGGCATAGCTGCACTGAGCATACAGACTTTCCTAGGTTTTAACCATGTGGAGAGATTATATAGGGCAGAGTCTCTGCAGCATGGCTCAGGACCTGCCTCAACCACAGAGACTCTGACTGGGGAAGGGGGTGCTGATGACTTTTGCTCTTCCATTTGGACTGTAGGAGAGCCAGCATGGGGTACATGGTAGGACCTCTACGCTTCTTGGTCAGAGAGAAACCCTCTTTCTCAGATTGCACTTAGATTTTCATCTGTTGCTATTCTGCTTGGCAAAATGTTTGACGGCACTTATATTTTTATTTCCTACTTGTTATATCGTACCCAAAGCAAGATCTGACTCTGTTCCTTTCGACTCAGTCTTTTGCCTTCCAAAATGCTGACAGTAAATACAACAGAGCGTTGTTGTTAAGATGAAATAGAGACACATTGTGTATATATATGAAATTCCTCCCAAATAAATAAAGAATATTACTAATAAAGAAAAATAAAAATGAGGGCTTTAGGTAATGTGTTTGATAAATGTGCAAGAAATTTGAGACTATTTTCCTGTTTTCTACATCCTGTTGATGTAGGCGTTTTCACTGTTTTTGTTCTGTTTTGTTTTCCTTCCTTTCTTCTTTTCTTCCTTTTTTCTTTCTTTTTCCTTCCTTCCTTTCTTTCTTCCTTCTTTTTTTTTTTTTTTAAAGCAGGTTCCCACACTGAAGGTTAGGCTGGCTTAGAAGTTAGCTCAAGTGGGTGCTGAATGCACAATTCTCCCGCCTCACCTTTCTTAGCATGTAGTATTACATGTGCACCACCATGGCCAATGTTGAGGTAGGTACTCACACCTCTGATGGAAGACCTGTGGTGATTGCAGCAGTCACTAGCCATGAATTTCTTGTGAGCTTCACAGCTTAGCATAGTGTAGACGCGCTACCACAAAACAGGCGCAAAGCTCTGAAGTATGTCCTGCAACTTCTGGTTTCATAGATCGGAAGCCAGAGCTTTAGAGAAGCTGGGCACTCAGGCCAGGAGTCCATCCTAGCAAGCAGAGTCGTGGACTTGGACACGTGGCAGCAGCCTGAGTCTGGATCTCCTGCGTCACACGCAGCCTTTCCCCATGTAGATACAGGTGTCCCGGATCCTATGTAAAGAAGTTAATGAAGTCCAGACTCATCATTAGTCTTTACCAGCCTTCACGAGCATCATCCTGCCTGGACTTTACCTGTTCTCTGCTCCACACATTGTCCATGTGCTCTACACCAGTGAAGCCAAGCATCCAAACTTCAGGAGCTAGGCGAATGGGACCTGGCTGGAGTGAACGGGTGAAAGAATGGATGATATATCCAGTTACACTCTCTTGCCTGGCTCACTGGGGCTTGCTGTTCCTATACCAACTTCCTGTATCTGCTGAGGCATCCTTGTTAAGGCTCACCAGGAAGAAATATCTCTTGGCATTTAGATCTTGCCCTTAGTCAAGAACTTTTCATCCTACAGCCAAGGCAGACTTGAGAAAGAGGAATTATAAATATTTGTGGGCCTTACCTCACTTTAGCTCTGCTTGCATCTCCCTGGGTAAATTCCACACTTCGGAGGCTCATTAGCTGCTCTCACAGAGCACAGCCCTATAATAATTAGTGCTAAGGAAGGCAGCACAATAAAACAATGCTCGCACTGATTACCTTTTGGGCTGGAGGTTCTGGGTTTTCCCTCCCAGGAAGCTTTTGTGTTTCTGCCTTCTAATTTCTCAATCAAGAATTACTTCTTGTGTTCTCTGTAGTTATTATCATTTCTTGAGCATCATAATAGTAGTTTATTTATAGAATATTTGTTATATGGAAAGCCTTGTGCTAATTTATTGGCATAGCTTGTTTCCCTTAATCCTTACAACAACTAATAGGTGTTTGACCACATTTTACAGTCTAGGAATTACAATTCATAGAAGTTCACCCTGACAGTAAATGGTGAGCTTGAAACAGAGATCGGTATTTCTATACCAAAGACTCCCAGAAGAGTATACTAGCTATAAAAATAAAATTGATGGTTTGTTTTTGTTTTTGTGATAATTTAAAACAGCCAGTCATATAAACATATTTGGGTCATTTATAAATGAGTCCTTTAGACAATTCCTGGTGTATGTTTCTCCTTGTATAGTAATTGCATTGAAACCAAATGACAGCTTTTAGTACTGTATTTATCCAACTAGGACCTTACAGTAGGGGCACACTTTTTTTTGGGCATACTTTTTTAAAGTGGGGAACAGTAGATCAAGTCACCCTGCCATACCAGTGGCCTCCCAGACAGAACCAGATCATCTTGATTCTGCTTTGAGCATCGTGGAGGCTCTGGTGCCTGTCAGAGGCACAGTGGTCCTGGTAACAAGCGCTGTCAGGAGGGACTTGTCCCTGCTCCCAGCAGTCCTGCTCAGTTCTGCACTGATGCAAAGCTGGCGGGCGCCCGCAGGGAAATCAAAGCAGACTGGCTGGGGGCTCAGGATGCAGAGGCAGTGAAAGGAAAGAAAATAAACAAAGGCTTTTTCTAGAAGAATAAGCAATATTCATAGGAAAACTCATCAGAAATCCAAAGGCTGGGTGCAGGTAAAAGTGTTCCTGGGCTCCTGCTTAGGCACACAGGCTAAGTCTGGAGATATTTTTCACAGATTAAAGTGTCCATGGTATTCAATCTTAGGATCCTTCAAAATTTATTTTTATTCTAAAAGCAATAGAAGCTCCTTGTTTTCTAGCTTTTGTTTAGACACACAAGAATAATAAATTTGGCTACTATGAAAGCTACTGGCAGACTGTGAAAGACTGAGGGAGAATGATGAAGGTCTAGTATGGAGTGTGCTACAGATGGGTACCCGAGTCTCTTCTGCTTGGAAGCTGGAGTACCAGCATGGAGATATGGGAGCGGGACCAATGCTGTGTATATGTGTGTGTGTGTGACCATCATCGAACATAAAATCGGACATAAGTTTTCCAGTGTTAATATTTACAGTCAGATAATGAACGTGACTGTGACACTTTCATACATACATGACATCATACTCACCTTACCTCTTATCACTCTCCCGTGTCACCCTTTTCACCTTTCTGGTCACCTTCCTCTCCCAAAAAGTCTCTTTTTTGCTTTTATGTCATGTGTCATAACACCTGCATGTGCAGATCTAGATTCTACCTGTGACAGAATATGTGCAATGGTCCTCATTCCCCCTCTTCTTTATATTTTAACGTGTGGATGTGTGCACATGTGTGTGTACGTGTGCACGTGGTGGCTGAGGGTTGAAGTTGGCTGTCTTCTTCATTAGCTTCTCCACGTTGCCTGTTGAGACAAGATCACTCACTGAACCAGAATCACCAATTCGGCTAGGCTGGCTGGTTAATGACCCTCACTGTTTTGCCTGTCTCTCTCTCATTACCTAAGCTGGGGTTGCAGACACGCACTGCAGAGGCCATCCTAGAAAAGCTTGTCCTTTTACATAGGTTCTTAGGATTCAAGCTCAAATCCTCATACTCTTGCCACAAGCACCTTGTCTACTGATCCACCTCGTCAGCCCCAGCCTCTTTGTCCTCAATGACGATAAGATACATTTAAAACACATTCTCTTCTTCTGTAGGACGAATGAAAAAGGCAAGAACATATGTTTTGACCTTCTAGAGATCTTAAGGACATACATACACGAACTGGTCAGACACAAATTCAGTGATGTATCCGTTCACTAGAGCTGCTGTACAAAGTACCCTAGACTCAACACCTTAAACAACACATACGCATTACTTTGTGATTCCGGAAGCTACAAGTGAGAGACCAAGGTCTGTGTGGGTTGCTGTCTTCTGCTATCTCTCTGTTTGGCTTGGAAATGGCTACTTTCTTCCAGTGTCCTCAGGTTTCTGAGGACACCAGTCACCAGGTTAGGACTTCATTTTGACTGAATTACTCCGAATTACTCCAGATATATTGACCCCACAACATACACGGATTGGGGCTTTAGCATGTACTTAGGGGAACATATTTAACCTCATTTCATCCATGTCTATAATTTTTTGAACCCCCGAGAAAAATTCATATGGAAGCAAACAAGGAACAATTCACAGGGTTATAAAAATCTTCACATCCTGAAGTTCACGCTACTCATTATTTTGTGAATCATCATTTGATATTTTACCGGTGATGATCATATATTAAGGTATTATTGGGTATGACAGCAGAAAATATTAATGAGCTAAGTGGAAATATGACATTTCCAACAGATCCCATCTATATAATTGCTTATCGTCTATAATATGGCAAATGCTTCTCATTTCAGAAATAATATATTAAATATTTAGATGTCATCCCTGTTGCCTCAGGGTGGAAGATGTCAGCAGAAAAGCCATTGCTGAGTGCAAGATGATGACAGTAGCCCACTAACTCAGGAAAGGGAAGAGATTTTTGCAGAAAAAGAGAAAGCCAAATACTGATTTCTCATCTCTGTGTAAATAGGTGTTAGAATATTAGGACTGTGCAGCTATATTAGTAAACTAATAATAAAACTTGTCCATTTTCTACCTTGTCTGTGCAAGTGTCAAGTCAGTCAGTGGCTTGAACATTTGAAACCCCAAAGCCTGCCCTCAGTGACACACTTCCTCCCACAAAGCCACATTTCCCAGTTCCTATCTAGTAGCACGACTCCCTAATGACTCAAACATATGAGCCTATGGGGACCATTCCTATTCGAACTGCCACGTGACTTTCTTCTTCCCTGCCATTTTTTGCTACGAAACTGAGATAAATCCGCCCCAGAACACTCAAGTCTTCCACTTAGCGTGAAAGTATCTGTCCTTAACGTGTTTAAATGGCCGTCTCTTTCTCAGGGCCCCCTTCTGACACCATGATCTCATTTCCCTAGCATAGAGACTAGTTTAGAAGTTGCTCTGCCAGCTGTTTAGCGGTTGTTCCTAAGGGACTGTGGCGAGAGGAGGAGAAGGCTCATGTCCTTTGGTTATTCAGTTGTGGAACAAACTGATGTGATAAGATCCCGTAGAAACTGCTGATAAGAATTTAGATTCGAACTTACAAGAAGTGTAATGCAGTACAATAGTGTTCTAGAGCTTTCAAATGCCCTCTTCTATCCAGGGGATCATCTCCGAATAATCTATACTCAGACAAACATTTTAATGCACCTTGATTGTGAGCAAAAACAATAAAAAGCCACCACAGCAATCCCAATGAACTATAAAGGAAGAACTGTTTAGAAAAATGGGATACTTTATTTTCTATCAAGGAATACTGTTTGGTCATGTTTCAAGGTTTATACAGTATCACAGAAAGTAGATTCAACAAATTTTTTTAAAGATTTATTTATTTTTATTTTCTGTGTATAAATGTTTTGTCTGCCTGTATGTCTGTGAACGAAGTTAGTGCCTGATGCCCAGGGAGTTCAGAAGAGGGCATCAGATCCCCTGGACCTGGACTTAAGGAGGATGGTTGTGAGTTCTATGTGGGTGCTGGGAGCATAAGCCAGGTCTATTCCAAGAGCAGCAAATATTTGAACCACTGTGCCATCTCTCCAGTACTCAACCGTTTTCAGCGCCTTCCTAATAAAAACAACAGGAAGGAATACAAATAGAAGTTACTAATAATCATTTTGGTTCCATATTGTAAAATGATGGACAACTTCTGTTAACATGCAAAATGTTTTTATATTGTCTACATGAGCTCACACTATATTTAAAAACAGAAAAGTTGCCTTTCCCTCTTCCGGGGACGGTGCTTAGAGGCACTCAGAATGGTCCAGCGTTTGACATACCGTCGTAGGCTTTCCTACAACACAGCCTCCAACAAAACTAGGCTGTCTCGAACCCTTGGCAACAGGATTGTTTACCTTTACACCAAGAAGGTTGGGAAAGCACCTAAATCGGCATGCGGTGTGTGCCCGGGCAGACTTCGAGGGGTTCGTGCTGTGAGACAGAAAGTCCTCATGAGACTGTCTAAGACAAAGAAATATGTCAGCAGGGCCTATGGGGGCTCCATGTGTGCCAAGTGTGTCCGTTACAGGATCAAGCCGGCTTTCTTTATTGAGGAACAGAAAATCGTGTGAAGTCACAAGCGCAGAGTCAGAAAGTGAAATAAATGTGGGGCTTTTTAAATAAAAAAAAACCAGAAAAGTTATTAATATTTCTAAGAATGATAAAATAACTCAGAGGGGAGAAATTATCTTTTTTTTATTCCTAGAATTCATAAACACTTTTCTTCCTGTTAACTCATTTTCCTTGTGAATGTTCTCTACTTTATGTCACAGAAATCTGTAAATGTATTTGCAGTAAATTAGCAAGAAAAATTCGTCCCGAAGCCATTAAAACCCTGGCGTGATCTTCAACAAAAGGGTGGCCTTTAAATATTTTTAAAATTTGAAATATGTACATAGAACAATCTTGAAAACATTTCTTTCTAAAACTTTTTGTAATACCAGCTCTTTGAAGATGCAGTTTTGTTCCTTCCGCCATTACATGTGAGACTCTCAAGCTGCATCTGGGAGGTAGTGGAGATGGTGTGCCTATGTATTTCTCACTAAAGAAATAAATGTTTGGGAGGCAGTTGTAGCGAATTGGATCTCAGAGCCGAGCATCTCACACTGGACTCCCAGTATCCCTCCATGAGGATACAGGTTTTATTCTTGCCAATTGGCAGGCAACAAATGCAGACTGACTGATTTCCCAGACACAGGGCTGATGTGTGTCAAGGAATGACATGAGGTAGATGTCACTTCAGGTTGGCACTGGCTTTTTAGTATGCTCTTCACAAAAGTCTCAAGGTTTCTGCATGAAGAAAATGGGCCCGGGATGTGCTATGTTATATGACTCCTACTAATTCCTCCCCATTCTTCTTTGTCTTTCCTATTGGGAGCTGTAGTTTGACTTTCTTTCAGACTGCTGGCTCACAGATAAAAACGAGGAGACTTAGTATTAATTGTGAAAGCTTGCCCTTTAGCTGGGCTTGCTTTTGGATTTTTTGAGACAGGATTTCTCTGTAGCTTTGGTGCCTGTCCTGGAACTAGCTCTTGTAGCCCAGGCTGGCCTCGAACGCACAGCGATCCGCCTGCCTCTGCCTCCCCAGTGCTGGGATTAAAGGCGTGCACCACCACCGCCCGGCCTTGTTGGGCTTGTTTTTAACTAGCTCTTATAACCCATATTTTTAAGTCTACGGTTCTGTCAGGTGACTCGTTAGCTCGTCTCCGTACTGCACATCCTGCAATCCTCTGCGTCTCCCTGGTGCATTCTTCATGTCTAGATGACTCCTCCTCTTTCTCTCTCTCCCTGGAAATCCCACCTATCCTCTCCTACCTAGATATTCACCGCTCCGTTCTCTATCAAGCCAATCACAGCAATGCATCTTCATGCGGTGGACAAATATTCCACAAGAGGTAGTTGATACACTTTGCAATATTTTCTTTGGTTCTTGGAGACCATCATAACAATGGAGCTTATAATCATAATTCCTAGCAATAGGAGGCGCTTGAAATCTTGCTATTTTGCTAGAAGGTCTCAGGACTTTAGAAACACTTTCCAACATCTTGTAAGCACAGCGGCATCTCTAACAGTGCAAACTTTTACGGAGCAAGGACCATCTTGTATCTGTATCTCAACCATGAACACTCCTCTGTGAACTTAGTCATAGGCCAAGGAAAGGATGAGGGTTTGCAAACTCAGGGGGCTGAAACATCAGTGTGTTGCTGTGATGTATTTTGTCTCTATATTGTCTACATGAGCCCATGTTACATGTAAGATGTCTGGAGCTGGGATGTCCCTTAGATATCACTGAAGGAACAGAACAGGCATTCCCCCAGCAGGTAGCCCTTCCTCTCTCATGTCTCACAGTTGCCCATTTCCTAGCAAGCATGTCTACTTCATAGTCTTAGTCCAGGAGGGAGAAAGTGATGGAGAACCTGGGGTTTGAGTTAACGTTTGGCATGCCATGCCACTTGGTTCTGTTCAGTGTGAACTAACGTGCTCTACTGGTACACACCAGTGTCTGGATTCTCCTTCCTATAAATGCTTTGGAGAGTGGCCACTGCATGACCACTATAAAGCACTTGGCTTCACCATGTGAAGTTCTACCCTAAGTCAAGTGGGGACCCTCACGCTCATACCAAGCCTTTGTCTTACCTTGAAAGATTACTGAAATGAAACTGGATTTATCCACAGAGTTAGCTCAGGCCTTGCTCTTAAAAGTAAGAAAACAATGTTAACCTTCCAAATGTGTAACCTCTATGTTCTCATATCAGTCAAAGAGAGACAGTAAGAAGATTGAATAGGGAAGGATGGAGCCATTTGGCACAAATCCTAATGGGTTAATGAATTGATCTAGTACAAGGCAGGTCGATACCCTCTGTGTGTTTCACCCAACTCTATATGACCCTGTAGACGGTTACCATATGGTCCATTGTTCCTCTATAAAAAGAACTGCCTGAATGTATCAGCAGCTGGAGATTCAGACTAGAAGCACTTAGGAACTGTTTGCTCAGAAGGGAAAAAAAAGAATGTTAATGAACATTGTCATTCGAGGGGACTCTGAGAAGCACTGGAGCTAAACAAGGCTGCTGAAGTCTTCCATCAAGAAGAAATCTGGTTCACTCCCAAGAGAGGTCATCCTGCTGTATATATTTTCTAAGCAGGACCCTCAAACAATATTTGACATTCCAAATGGAAGCAAGCAACACTATAACAAGCATGCTTAGTAGTACACATAGGTAGGCTGTGTTCTTGGCTATTTTTATAGATATTCCCCTGGCTCTTATTTGTGTGCGTGCGTGCGCGCGCGTGTGCACGTGCGCACACACACACACACACACACACACACACACACACACACACACACACACTGGCAACTTAACAAGAGCCAACACCTTGTTGCGCTGATCTTGGCCAATTATAAGAAAACTGGTTTCCCTCTCACAGATTAGTACCCTGATGCTGTTCTCTTTCTCTCTCTTTTAAATTGCAGCAGAATCAAAGAAGAAGAAAAAGGAGGGCAAGAAGCAGGAGAAGATGCTGGATTAAAAGATGCCACCTTCCGTGGACCAGGAAAAGAACATCAGCAAATAGGATTAGTTAACTATTACATTTATACCTACTGTAGTCTTTTTATTCAACAGTTATCTGTAGCTTAAGTACACGATAGGAAAAAAGAACAGAGAAAAGACTTTTTTTTTGTAGTAGTGTTTTTTAAAAAATGTATGCCATAGAACCACTAGGGGCTTATAATAAAGGACTGTAATACTGTTTAGAGAGTCGAGCTGTAGTATGTCATAGGTGGTAGGCAATTGAGGTAAGTTTTTTTTTTTTTGATGTTCTATAATGTTTCACCTTTAAATCTTTTTTCTTTAATTTTTTTTTTACATTTTCCCCCCCTTGGGCAGCAATTTAAATGCTACAACCACGTAAACTAGTTCTCTTGCTAGATAGATTTTCACCTAGACTTTTTTTTCCCAATTGAAAAAAAATATACTAAACAAAGCAGCGATAAAATATAATTATTCTATTGGAGAGAAATACATTGCTTTCTGCCAGTGGATGTTTTCTTTAAAAATTAACAAATTGAGAGAAGGAGAAAGGCAAAACAGTGATGTAGTTCATGGTGATTTCTGTTTTTTAAGAAAAGCATTAAAACATGGAATTCTTTCACGTTGGCAGAAACATTTGTTTTCTTGATGAAACTATTTTTCCATCTGAGGAAAGAGAATCTAGGAAAAATAAATCAAAGTGATACTGAATAAAACGTGCTTTGTGTGCAATAATTTCATATTGTAATTCTCTCTTTGTCAGCCATACTCTGAAAGTCCATCACGCAAGCTAGTTAAAATCCTCATGGGCACAAACGTTACTAAAGTGTTTTTCCTTCTTATTCTTTTCCTTTGTGTTTTAGTAAGATATACAGTCTGAGCACCCCTAAACACCAAATCCGGTGTGTGCTAAATACTCAACAGTTTTATGTACAGACCTGACTTCACACATGAACAATTGCATCTGTGACCCCAGGGAAGACTCAGAGTTGAAGTGCAAGCACACAGAAGTAGTGCATAAACTTACCTGGGATTGTGTGTACAAGGTACATAGGAAACAATTCAAGTCAGTATTTAGTGCCAGATCCCATTCCTTAGACACCGTCTTGTGTATAGACAGATTGTAAAGTTAAAAAACTTCAAATATGATATCCCTCATTCCAAATATTTGAGATAAAAGAATCTTGACTCTATCAGTATTGAGTACTTCATGATGGAATTCAACACATTTCAATAAAGCTTCAAATTAGTGCTTAATGCAAGAGAGGAAGGTTCATCTATTGAATGAGTTCGGGATAAGCATGCTATGGACAAAATGCAAACAAGCTGACAGTTTCTAGAAACCAAGAGTTTGCACTCTGTCCTATACCACAAATGCCGAAGAGACTGAGGGCTCCTTCCTCAGTTGGCATTAAAGTGTAATCTTGAGTAAAGCCCAGGTTTCTCCCTCTAAGAGAAACAAAGATGTTGGAAAGTTCCAGACTATGGTACCAGGTCTTGACAGAGTCATCACTGATCCTAACATATTTAAATTTGATGAGCAAATATCTGTCTACCAAGTTGATTACAACCCCCTTTTCATAGATGGTAGCCCTGCACATTGTGACCTAGCCACAAAATAGCTAATTACACCTGGCTGTGATGCAGCCAAAGGCATCCACAGCTAAGCCTTGCAGGCCGTCTTGTCCAATACTCTACCTGAGCTTGGGAAGCTAAAAGTCCATTTCAGCCCTAAGTCAAAGCCAGCTGCCAGTGGGGAATTTAAAAAGAATGAACTTGTAAGCATCTTAAGTATTGGTGCTTAATAAAATCAGAGTGCCTTGTAAAAGCCCAACTGACAGAAACACAAATAGGAAATGTAGTCCTTTTATGTGCCAGCCTTCACAGGAAAAGGTGCTCATGGGAATAGATGGACGAGGGGATAGAAAGGCAGTGTCTCAAGTGGGGTTTTGACAGCGTATCACAAAAGGGTGGAATGATGAAAGACTTTGCAGCCACATTTGTTAGACTTGAGACTAACACAGTCAGTCATCATCAGGCAAGCAAAGCAGTAGGCCATGAATCAATGATGAATTAAGATGAACTAGACAAGAATCTCCCAAGGGAAAGGCAACCCTGTAACTAACCATAATGTGCTCCTTTAGCCACAGGACAAGGCAGGAATCTAAGTAGGCAGGGTTCTCTGCCGTGTCAACCACGAGTCTTGGCATATACATAACAGCTCCCTGGTTCACTGCAAGAAGAAAATGGGGTCACAATCTTAATCACCTTCATACCTGGTGTGACATTCAACTCTGTTTAAGTCTTGGGAACTTCGAACATCTTAGGATGTTAAGCGCACAGAAACACTGAACTGGTGTAAGAAACAGTTAGCCAAACCAATGGTGCTCACAAATAAGAAAATAGCAGACTGCCACTCATCTGATCAGTGTTGAGAAAGTGCCCTCTCCTCAAGTGTCCCCATTTTTATCAATGACTTTTCAGTGTTCAATGTCACTGAAAGATGGGAAGAGAAAGGTAAGGAAACCAACTTCATTTCCTCAAACTCTTAAAGTGATTTCCATCCTATATTTGGGAAGACACAACGCAGCCTTGCCTGAACCCTGGTAAAAATACGACTTCCCATGGCACAGAGAGGATCCCTACTCAGTATGTTGTTCAGATCCTCCAACTTTCCAGGTGATCCTGAAGATTTGATCCTGTTATCCCCAGGGGTGAAGACAGTCACTGTGAAAACATGAATGACTTCACATCTTGTTATCTCTGTTGAGAATTTCCCAAGGGAAAAAAATAAGTAAAATAGTGGATGGAAAGGCATAGGTCTCAGTTGTTACCTCTAGAATTAAGTGTTTGGCACCTGTTAGGCTCTCTCTCCCTCCCTCTCTCTCTCCCCCCGTCTGTCTCTCTCTCTCTCTCTGTGTATATCTGTCTGTCTGTCTCTGTCTACTTGTGTTTATCTCAGTGCTTTTTCACTGACTCCTTCCCTCCCTTCCTCTTTCTTCATGCACAGGAGAAACAAAGGTTATCTTTGGTTACATTGTGACCCCTCGTGAAATGTCCTCTTGATACCCTGCTCCTCTGAGCAAGCATGACAGCTGATGTGTGGTAGGCCTGTCGCTGAAACAGAGGATTCTCTCAGATGCAAACACATTACTTTGAATCTTCTATTGGGGCTTACCTTGAATTCCCCACAAGCTTCCAGGCGCTTACATGTCCGTGCATCCCCGGATCTGCCTAGTCGGGACAAATGTGAGATCTGCTCAGAGCGAGCAAGGCTCCACCTTTCCACGAGGAAACTGCTTGGACTGTCACGGAGGATACAATTATATAGGGAAGATGGGACTCTCCAAGTGCTGCGCAGGTTCACATTAAATCACAGATGAGTTGCAATATAGCACGCTACCTTTCTAATGTCAGGAACATAAAATATCTAATCTATTATTTGCTTTAGGACAAATGTTCTCACAAATCCTAAGTCTTGAGGGCTCATGAAAATTAACTGTGAAAAAAATGAATGCAAACTTGAGCATAAGATCAACAATTGTTCGTATATTGTCATTTTCACTCCCAAGAGTGCTATTACCAGAAGATACGTGGACAATAATCATATTTTCAGAGGCTCAGAATTATCGGACCCATGTTTCAAAATTGCCAACACCACAAATTGAGTATGATGTCCAAGTATGTAGTACTGGAGAGTATTCTAGAGGAAAGGAAAAATGTCATGGCAATCAAGTAAAGAGCACAGATAGATGTGCTATCATCTATCTATCTATCAACCTACCTACCTATCATCCATTCATCTATCTATCTATCTATCTATCTATCTATCTATCTATCTATCTATCTACCTCTATCTACCTACCTACCAATCAATTATCTATCATGGTGCTCACCCAGTCAAGTAAGTTCTACCTAATGATAATGAATTAGTATTATTCAAAAACACTCTTTGGAAAAAATTTAGACAGTTTGTGTATGAGGAGGACATATCAGTGAAATATTGAGAGTTCATATTGTAAGAAGTAAATGTTTACAAAAGAATTATCTAATTCTTGCCCTACAGAGGAGAACTCTTTAGATTTCTTAACTCTGGGCACATGTGATGGATAAGGTCTGTGGAGTGCTGTCAGGCTGCCCTCATTTCCCACAAATGTCTTTCGATTTGCACATCTGTCTCCCATGGTGTACCATATGCCAGGAGTATGTGTTCTGTCCAAATTGTGAACCCATATCAGCCTGATTTTAGCAATGTTTTAGACAATTATAGTATATGGGGGTTGAGGGATTGGCAACCTCTTGAATCACACTGTGACACAATCAAAGTGTTGGTGTTTGAAATGAAATGAAGGGCTATTTTTAACAAGCAAAGGGAAACTTTCATTGTGTGACCTCTCTTTCGGGTTAGGAGGTGAGTTATCTCAGCAAACAGCTTGCCTTTTCTTGGCCTGAGAAATAGATGTTCTTTTCCTGCCCAGCTGAAGAGGCTTGTTTTAATCTAAGCCTTGGTGACTTTTCCAGAATTCTAGGTTTCAAGTAGTCTAGATAAAGGGGGAAAGGCTATAATTGCATTTCTTACTAGTTTATATTAGAAGTTTACCAATCTTATAACCAGGATCAAAAGAGAGGTAATAAAATATCTATTTTGAGCTATTAGAAGGAAAGAGGGCTGGGCTCATGCCGCTGCCCTAATCTATCCTCTGATGTTTGAAATGCTTGAGCCCTTCCCTCTACATTAAAAGATGTTTAACAAGCTAAATCAATTGCTTTGAGTAGCATTTGACCAGAGTTTCCAATCATTTAATAAAGAAACTTAACCTAAGGTGGGAAGTTGAATTTGCACTTTCCGATAAGCACATCCAGTCAAGAAATCTAACAAAATTCAAAATGAGATTATATTCTCTTAAGAAGTGTGCTTCCAAAGTCATTTTGAACAAATAAAAATCTTGGTTAATTATGCAGATTAATTCTTGAAAATCTTCTTGGGTGTGTTCTTGCTTCTAAGCATGGATCATACATTTCTCCCCATAGGCTACCCTAACTTATATTCATTAATAATTCAAGCATTCATTTGTTATGCATCGTTATTACATGTTCAGCACTATTACAGATGTTGGGAGTCCAACAAAGAACAAAATGACATCTTGGTGTTCAGGAAATTGATACTCCTAAGAGGGAAAGGCATATTGAATGATGCTGCACAGCATAAAATTGATGTGTTGAAGTGTGGTCGTGTCGTTGCATGATTTTCCCAATTGTTCCATGAGACTTTGTGCCATTTGATCCTAATCTGAGTCACATTCATGTGACTTCTTACAGAAAGAGACAGACTATTGAAGTCTGATACTGGATGTGTAGGGGGTTTCAGTACTTCATATTTTCCATACATCATTTTTTTCCAGAAAGTATGTCCATCAAGATGACCAGTCTTTTTACATGGCCTCACAAAGCACTCTGAAGTTCAAAACTGAAAACCACCAAGCCTTCATAGGCCTCAACCCAGGTTCTGAGCACCTTTTAAGTCCAAACCTGATGGTTCAATTAAAGGACTCAAAAGGGAAGCCCATATTTTAAGGACAGAACTACATAAGAAAGTTAATCTAGAGTCATAGGCTACTGGGGGCCAATTTGGGAATAAAGTAAATATACATTTGAGAAAGTAGAGTAAATGGAGAAGAAGAAGGCAGTCCAGCGAAATCCACAGTGTTGGAATGGGGACTCACATATGATGGACCAAAGAAAGTCTCCTAGAGACAAGACTTGCTAGTCAAGGGAACAGCCTAGAGAGGTTACCAAATCTCACCATGACCTTGAGACATAATTGGGCAAATACAAAGGGCAGTCAGTGCAACAGTTCTTAGATGGAAGTTTTCAGAAAATTCCAGAAGTGAGGAATGAGTAGGTAAAGCAATGTGAGCAAAATGAGAAGCTCCAAGAGGTTAGAAAACAAGGACAGTGAGCTGTGTACCAATGATACCCAAGACGAAAGAGTCATTTGATTCTCTTGTGAGGGACCACCCTTCCCCAAGCAAGGAAAACAAAAGATGCACACTGACAAGAGACTTTGAGGTTGGAATTTGTTTGAGGGTTTCACATGCTCAATTATAAAGCTGGTAAGTATCTCAGACCCAATAATTTTCTCAAAATTCATATAAGATAGGTGGAGAACAGTCTCAGTTGATCGATTCTAATTTAATAATAAGCTGTATGATACACTTCTCAGTTTGATTTATTAATCAATGTTGCATGGCAACTAGTCAAAAGATATGGTCACAGGAAGGCTCTGAAGGTAAAAAAAATTAGCATTAACTTTTAATTTTCCCATATTCTTATAAATTCCATTCTCAGTAACCCAGACATCCCAGAATTCTCCAATATATATTACTAGCCTAAGGGTAATGTTGCTCTCATTTTTTATGACCTTAGCACAATAATAAATTCTCCATACTCCAGTGGTCCCTGGAGGTCTGTAAGCATCAGATTCTGCAAAAGTTAGTATTCATTAGTCACAGATAATAAAAGCTTCTATTTTAAAGCTGTGTGTGTGAAAATTTTTCTTATAACTTTACTGAGCAGCTCAGGGAACTATAGAAGGCTAGAGGAATAGGAATGCTGAAAGATGAAGTACCAAACATATTAATAGCTCTTCACATGCTTTAGCTCCTATCAATTTAAGTCTTAGTGTGGGATGCTCCTTAGTCAGGGTCAAATGGTTACTTTATTGTCAAAGCTTGTGGTCTTATTATTGACAGCCTACCAGGATCACACGGAAATGAAGGGAAAAAATTCTCCAAAGAGGGATTTGCTTCTCAGAAACACAAAGGACTGTCAGAGGGCACTAAAATGATATGCATTTTAATTGGTTGAAATATTAAGATTTTAAAAAGAAATTCTAGAAGTTATGCATTTGCATGGGTTCCAACTCTATACAAGTTGAATGCAAAGAAAGGAGGTTGGTGGGCAGTGAAGAGTCATCTCTCGTTTTAGGAGAATCCCAAGTAAATGACAGCATTTACACAGACAGAATTTTAGTTTGCCACCTGGAAGTGGCTTATACCATCAGCTTGATCAATGAAAGAGTTAAAGTGGGAATTAATTTATCAAGTCATGAAAACTTTCCAACTGAGAAATAATGAAGGACATTTGGATCTGCCTCATACTTGCTTCTGGCTGCCCAATTATTTTCTCTCTTGCGTTTCCCTCTTCTATTATTGCTGCAATACTGCTTTCTTCTGATCCCAAGAGATCCGACTTCACAATAACCTGGGACCTCATGCGTCAGAGACCTGGTTTTATAGAGAGTGATGACTTCCCGAATCGGGGAATGGACACTCTCACCTAGCCAGTGAGGTTCCCTGCCCACATTCCCCTCAACAGATCAAGTCCCATTGTAGACTTCGCTAACCACTCTGCACTCCATTTTTTTTGGTATGATCTGGTAAAATAACAAACGTTTAGATCACATTTATTTTGTTTCTCTCATATACACTTCAAACCCAGGAATAGGAATAATACCTGGGCTTTGATACCAGAGATAAAGTCCTGAGTTTAGTTCAAAATTTCTCCCGTCCTCAGCTAATTAGTTTGCAGTCATCCCAGAAGTGCAGTCTCTTCTGGGATTAAGAATAGGATCTGTTTTCCTCTACCTGACCATCTTCATCAGCACCCCAGTACACCATCAACACCCTACATCCAGCCTTGCTTGAATCCCTTGCCAGAGCTGCAGAGTGATGTGTTGCAATCCCGTTCTCCAGGCCAGGACTCCACACTCATTCTGCTTGACTTTACAGCTGTGGTTTCCTTGTTCACTATGTCATATTTCAACACACGTTTTCATTTCTTGCCGAGACTCCCAAGGTCAGGCTGTCTGAGCTCCGTTCAAGTATTCGCCGTGCTGTTATCGGTTCTTCCTACTGCACTGGTCTTACCCTCTGCAGCTGTTTCGTCTTCAAATACCTTCTTCCTTTCTTTAGAATCTCTCGTACACACATAAGCTTTGTTTCTAGATGCAGCCTTCTAAAGCCAGCCCCCTTTACTTTCAAGTGGGCACCGAGGAAGGGGAGTTCATTTTCATAGAATCAAAATGGATGAAGAGAGTGAAGAAACAGAGGGAAAAGGACGCGAAGTGTTAAATCGTATTCATTCATAAAGTGTTAGCAATTGCCTTAGGTACCAAGTTCTTGAGCCTCCTGGAGAAAACTAATAGATGGGCCAACTTAGAGGTTGTAGGGATATACAAAAGAATGAAGAAGGCTAAAGACAAAATCTAGTGCAGAAAAATATTCCTAACATTTTTTTTGTTGCTTCATAAACCTCTTAGGCTACCTGGAGAAACATGTGTCCTTAACAGAATACTGTCTATTAAATTCAAAATAGATTTGAATATAAATAACTCCAATTCTATTAAAATACTACTATCATTATACCGAGAAAACAAAATTTTTGTTTTGAAAATCTCTGTCTCGTTATTAACAAATCAAGTAAGACGAGCTACCGAGAGTGGGAGTGCATCATAATGGCACTTGTCTACTGTGGGAGGAAACTGTCATTTCAATCAGTGACAAGTCCACAAATACTGTGCATGCTACTGTGGTTTGTCAATCTTCTCACAAGGGAGAAAACAGACGATTTTAGTCCCATTAGTGCTGCATGAAAATAAATATGCTTTCCCCGAGCTAAGTCATAGATTCCTGTATCAATGATGAAACAGGAGCCTTGGAACTTTTATTATATTAAATAACAATTATTAGTGTTTCATTAGGTTAATGCAATAATTGTAGCCTAGGAGAACAAAATAAACTGTATCAAGAGCTACAGACATGAATTAGAGTTACAGTGAAATGTCTCTTTTCATTTCTTTAGTATGAATTTAATAATGTAAAAGCATGTTAAGAAATATTTAATAACTCAGGAATAGTTTCTTGAGGTAATTAATAGTACGTTTTTATACTTTCTTCTATGTATTCTTCTCCATGAATACAGATAGAGCAATGCTGAAATATACACTCTGATTGAACCTGAATAAAAATACTCTGGAAAATATTGCCAAGCTATTATATGTAAATGGTTTCACACTTTAGATAAGCATTTATCTTCTATGCTGCCCTTTTACGTATGGGCTCGGAGAGTGTTATATTTATTGCTGACCTAAGAACTAGTCTATCAAATTTAGGACACATCTCACAGCAAAACAAGCAAATAAATAAACAAACAGCAACAACAACAATGAAAACCCACTTAGTTTTAATAGAAAAATGACCACAGGATCCCCTGGACCCAACATATGAACACTGCCTGGAGGTGTTTAGACCAGCTTAAGATGGAAAAACCTTGTAAGCAGCAAAGCTAAACTATGAGAACCTGAGGTGTACATCTGTATAGTGTCAGCATTGTATTCTAGAACATGTAAGGAACTAGAATAATAAATAAAAGTGCAAATTTCAATTAACGAGTAAGCATTTTAGTATGAGCATGTCACAAATGATGTGTGGAACACTCCTCTACAAACAAATTATTTGCAGAAAAGCTGAATTTGTAACTGTGTGCATCTTGCATTCTGTGTGTTATTCTTAGGGCATATTTTATGGATAGAAGCAATAGTTTTTATATGGTGCTATGCTCCATTGGTGATAGAAAGAATTCACTAGCATTCACTAGCAAGATTTTCAGCTGGAAAGATATAAATTTAACACCAGATAAAGAAGGATATGTTTTGTGGTTTTAGAAGATCATAAAAAAACAAGGATTCTTAGAGCTATGTAAAAAATCTGGAGAGTTCAAATCAGGGGTTAAAGGAAAACAGCATCAATCATAGGGGAGTAGTCAATCTGAAGACGAAAAACTCCTGAGGTGAGTCCAGGGACACACTATTGCCTAAGGCCACGGGGTCACCAGGAAACCACTGCTTGAAGGGTAAGGATAAGCCTTGAGAGGGAATTCAGTGAGTACTGATCTTTAAAAGTCAACACGCAGGAACTTCAGTTACCTTAGCGATCGCGAGAGCTGAGGGATGCTCAAATAGACTGGACTGTCAGGGAATTTAGAAATGATTAATGGAGCCTTTAGATCAGTTATCCTAATTAGACAAAAACAGAACAGTGGACAAGGCAACCGGTAATGGTGACCCTGGATATTTACAGCTAGGAAAAAGTGGAGACAGAAGGAGAGCCTGGTGTTTGTCCCCTAAAATAGCTCTAATTTGCTGCTCAGGTTTTAATCCCAAGCTATATGTATATATATTTACAATCAAATTACTGGAAAGATGTTGAATTCAATAAAGGCAAAGTCTTTGACACAGCATGGCAATGAATTTTGACAGTGGTCCCTTTGGCCCTTCCCCAAGTGTGTCTCTGGACATTTGCTGGCTACTGTGTACTAGAGAAAGGCGAGTACATACTGTGTGGAGACAATGCCAAACACCGTCATGACTGTCTGCAGAAGTGGAGGTCTGCAGGAACAAGTAAGAAATGCGCCCTAGATAACATCCAGGTCACAGATGGTCAATCCTGTCTGCAGACCCTGTCATCCCCCAATAGTCTTAGTTCCAGAATGTTTAATTGGAATGGATATGCTTAGTAATGTGAATATCTGCCAGGCTGGGTCATTGGTGGAAAGAAGAAGCTATCAAAAGGAACCCTTGAAGCTGCCATCCCAGTGAAATCAATATGTTTAATTTAAAAAGTGAAGGACCAGCCAGGCAGTGGTGGCGCACGCCTTTAGTCCCAGCACTCGGGAGGCAGAGGCAGGCGGATCTCGGTGAGTTCGAGACAAGCCGGGTCTACAAGAGCTAGTTTCAGGACAGGCTCCAAAGCCACAGAGAAACCCTGTCTCGAAAAACCAAAAAAAGTGAAGGACCCCTTGGAGTTGAGTTGTTGGCACATGGCAAAGGTCTCCATATAAAGAAGCTGTACCAGTCCTAGCACCATTGGCAGGGCAGGTTAATGATGCCTCTGTTATGCTGTAGACAGCTATTGATTTGGCAAGTGTATTTTTTATTTAATTAGAAAAAGAATTACAGTTTATATTTTTGTTTTTCATGCTTTGCCTTGTTATATACATTATGTATATACATATTTACATATATACACACATCATATATGTACAGCACATACTATATACTTACATATCATATACTACATTTTTACATATAGCACAAATTACATATATAATACAGATCCGTGTATAACAATATTATGTATGATGCATTTATTTTGATATACAACTAATGCATCATATTAAAATATAAAAAATGCACTTATAGTTTAGTTACACTAACAAATACATTTTAAGAAGAGATTGCTTTCTAAAAGTGATCATAAAATCAGTGTCCCAGAAGATACATGTAAAGTCCATTGGAAAAAAAACCAGTGGCTCTTAGATTAAAAGAAATAAAAGTCCTTTCACAAAGCTTTCAAACCTAGATGAGACCTCAGATACTAGGAGTTGGGAGAGAAAAAGAGAGAGTGTGATGGAGAGTCTTCATTGCCATCTTCCTAGAACTAAAGATACCTGCATCAAGGTGTATCTCTTCAGACTTCTAAAAACGTTTAACTGAAGAGGCAAGTCCCCACCCTGAAAAGGATCAACACCACATGATGGACTGAGGTACCAGACTAGAAAAGAAAACTCAAAGAACTGAGAACCCGCATTCATCCCCATCTGCTCCCCAATCACAGACTTACAGTAACTAGCTGCCTTAGCCTCCTGCTGCAATGAGACTCCACCTCTTATTAAATTGTAAACTGAAGTAATTTCTTCCTTCCTAAAGTTGCATTTGTCAGGAATTTGATCACAGCAACAAGAAAGATAACTAACCCAAATGGCTAACATCAGAGCTGGGAGCTAAGAATGAGAAAGGGTGGTTGGCACAGGGGAAGAGGGACGGCAGCTACCCACAGGGCAATCCAAGTAAGAACATGTTTAGAGAGGGGTATTTGTATTTGTATTTGTATTTGTATTTGTATTTGTATTTGTATTGTCTAGCTCGATATTACCAACCTTAAGGCTACTCTTGTCATGTTCAGGTCTTCACATAGGAAGAAAAGCAATGCCATGTTACTGTCAGCATCAAATGTTGTAGAATATTTTTTTTAGAATGTGTTAATAGTTGATTATGTTATGGAATATTTGTTTAATGATGCAAAGATGTGTTGCATTCTTTTATGCTGCATTTGTTTAACCCTGTGAAGTTGTGTTACTTTGCCTGCCTAAAACACCTGATTGGTCTAATAAAGAACTGAATGGCCAATAGCTAGGCAGGAGAAAGAATAAATGGGAGGAGAAATCTGGGAAGAGAAGATCAAGAGTGAGAAAAGAAGGGGCCATCCATTAATCCACACAGCCAGACACAGAATAAGAAAAAAAGAAAAGATATAGCAAAATAGAGAAAAGTAAAAGCCCAGAGACAAAAGGTAGACAGGATAATTTAAGTTAGAAAAAACTGACAAGAAACAAGTCAAGCTAAGTCTTGCTGGGCATTCATAAGAAAGAATAAGCCTCTGTGTGATTTATTTGGGAGCTGGGTGGCATGCCCCCTAAGAGACAAAGAGAAAAGAGCCAAAAGAGTTAAAAACAAAACAAAACAAAACCATAATCAACTGAGCCCAAAATACAGTTACTTTCATCAATACGAATTAATTCACAGAGTACGGTTTTAAATCTCAGCTGTACAGCATGCTTAATGTGAGTCCACTCTGCCATTGTTGGCTAAAATTATTATGCTAATTCATTCTTTGTGCCAACTGGGGATCTGTGAGCCAAAGAACACTAGCTGGTGTCATGTTGCCCAGAGAGACAATTTCTAGTGTGCAGCCTGACCTTCCCAAGTGATACTTCTGTATATTGGACCTGTTTCCAAAATTCCTCCAGTTGATAACGGGTCATTAAGACTCTCAGAGTAGACAGCGTTCTGAATTCAATTAGTGAAAGCATCACCTGCTTTATAGTCACACTGCTCATTTTCACAGTAATACATAGTTCTTTACTCTGATACCCATCGCGTTGGATAGACCTAAACCCAAGGGAGGAGGCACGGCAAAATTAAACCACCAGGAGACCTCATTTCCAGCCAGGGGACTGTGAACGAAATTATAGCAACCTCTTGAAAGAAGCCTCTCTTCAAATTGCATGAGATTGGTGGGAAGAGAATGGCATTAAGGTGGTAACTCGGGAAGGAAGAGTTTCTATTCATCAAGGAGAAACTCCAAAACTGAAACGGCGAGCCTTATCGTATTGTGGAGTCCACAGAGAACATGTTTACAAAGCAAGAGGCATCTTGAAATTCCTGACTATGCTCTTGTGGGCTGTAAGCCACACTTAAGAAGATAGAAGCCAGAGATGGAGAGCATGTAAGAAAAAAAAAAAGGATGTATTCTTTTCTTTCTCCTTGTTATATAGCAGAAACATCTTATATGATCCTCTGATGCATATTAGCTTCAGTTAGTATTACTGAGAAATAAAATGTCTGGGCAATGCATACACAAGAGAAATGATACTTCTGTCAATATTTTGATTAGTTGGATAGAACTTGCATAAAGTGAATTTGTCTTCTGGATTTTCTAGACAAACTCCTGACATTTTTCCTATGCAGGAAATAAAATTGAATTGCACTGCTTAAAATGTATTTTCTTTCTCTTTGAAGAGCATCCTGACATATTGTCAGGTGATTAGGCCACCTGCCTCTCTACTTTGGACTGTCTCAAAGAACAAAGGGTGACCTCTGTTGCTGGCTTTGCTCAGGCCTCAGCAATAAATTATCGTAGTCTTGGTAATACACACTCATTTCTGACAATCGAATAGTCTAAAATCAAGGTTCCAGGGATGTCGGCTACGCTGTTAATCTTCTCCTGCAACTGTCTTTTAATTTCCATTGCCGGCTGGTTTGAATCCTATGGCTCTGTCATTATGACATATACCCCCTTACCTGACTCAGCTGGGCCTGGTGCCACTGCGTTCCTAATTCAGCTAACTAGTCACTCCGCTTGGTAACTGAATCATTTTAGTCGTTCCTGTGTTCACCAAATCCAGAGCTTTTTACCTATGCAGATGAAGTGAGCCTTCATTAGGCTATCCTTCATTAGCACTTTAGAAAGCAAATATTCAATACTCCAAGCCTCTGTCAGTGAGACTGTTCCTGCCACACCACTGATTTTGCTGTGACTCTCACTGAGGTGCTCATGCTTTCCTTGTCTTGGGTAATTTCATGCTACTGTGTAACCCTAAGCGCCATTATTCTCACAGAAACCAGGCAATGCAGTTTGCTGGGAACAATTCCAGACATCCCACCTTTCTACAGAGATTAAAATGGAGGTGAGGCCTCAGCCTCCCTCCTGACTATGCTTCAGAAAGCCAGAAAGGTCTATGCATTGGCCTAGTCTAAACCCGTGCAGTAGCTGTGAAGTTTAATTCTTAAGAGTCCAGGCTTAAAGATAATTTAATCTAATATCACCATTCATTCATTCATTCGTATATTTTTTCATGTATTTTTTGTTTACCGACTGTATGCCAGGCCCTCTTCTCAATCTTAGTGTAGAGCATTAAACAAAGTAGCTAAAATGTCCTTGAAGAACTTACATATCAAGGGACACATAAAATTCCTAGTGTAAACTAAGCCACATGCAGTTTCTAAACCGGTGGTGAGAATTTACAATCATTCAGAAGTTCAATCATTTTCGTAGGCTTCAATGGTAAATAATCTTTGGGAAGTTTCCAGCAATTGTTCACAGTCATAGTGGTGGTAGTTTCACAAAATAGGTCAGGGAGCCTGAGCACAAAGCCAGAAGAAGGGAAGTTTTGCAGGATGGGCAGGCGACATGATTCAGCCAGCAGCTAAGAGAGCTCTTCCCAGCGCTCACATGGGCAGCCTCACAACCTCGTGGATCTCCAGTTCAGGGGACCCAAAGCCATCTTCTGGCCCCTACAAGCACCCACGTGTACAATGCCTTCACACACAAATCTGTTTTTAGAAGAAGTAAAACATGAAGTCAACAAATGGCCTTTTACATGGAAATTTATTTCTTATTAGCAATACCCAAGTGGAAACCTTTACATAAAGGACATTTTGCAGTGGGAGAGTCGGTGGCTCTCTCTTCTCCATTGCTTTATTTCTAACATACAACATAGGTGGAGCACATATGAAGGGGAAGGAGCAGTCTTATGTGAATATTTAAGTGAAGGGGTAACTTAATTCACTCTCTTAAATTTTAATTCTTTCCTGAACTGCGGCACCAGTCTTCTGTAGGGATTTACCATTCACCAGCCCACCAAAGTCTTCTGGTTACTAATGTATCCTAATGTCCCATTTTCACCCTAAAACAACATATTCATTTCAAACAATGATTTATCACTACAAAAAATAAAAAGGGTGCATTTAAGTCGTGGTGAGAAGAACCTGCTGGCCCTCCAGTAGAGAGTACACCTAATACGTACTGATTTTGTAACTGCTTACACAGCAAATGCCTCCAGAAGAGTCAAATCATGCTTCGAATTTCACATCATTTAGATAAATGGCTATCTGTGCCTTAGACCTTACATTCCGTTGACTGGCATTCGTGTGCTGGTTATCACATTGAGCGTGACTCCCTCTGTTCCGTCAAGGCAGTTCTAGACTAGGACGTGGGTGGTGCTCCTCCGTCTACTCTTGTTGAGCGCCCATCTCTCTCACATAATGGGATTGGACAAGAAAAGAGAAAGAAAGGAAAGAATAAGTATAAAATTACAATCTATAGTATTTTTTTTTAAAAAAATCAGCACATCTATGGGAAGAGAGTATGCATCATTTAGTCGCCTGTTATTCTGATGGTCAGCAGCAATTACTCAGTTCTTCTCTAGGACCCTGTAAGATCCACCCAAGCCATAGTCACACTAAAGTCTCACCTGCTTCCCTAGGATCCAGATTGCAGGGAAGGCTTGACAACTAGCCTGCAAAGTTATCAGGGAATGAGGAACTATAATGTTGAAATACTAGAACTCTCTCTCGGTGCTTAATAAGCACCATCTAGTTTTCTTCAACAAAAACTCAGTATGATAGCACTCTTTTGTGAACTGGAGAAAAAAATTACATGCAATTTCAAAATTTCCAGCAAATATTACCAAGAAATAACAAATCAAATCTGATGTAATAACATATTTCAACTTAATATACTGAAAGCATTTTTGTGTACATCAGAGCGTAGAAAACATTATCCCTTTGGTATTGGACTTTGGAAATCTCACATGTGTTTCACGCTTGACATAGATATCAATTTGGAATTGGCCTTAGGTACTCAGAATTCACACGTTGGCTTCTATGTTGGAAAACGATGCTCTTAAGGAGGCAAATGACTAAGAACAGAGGACAATGAACAGAATAGAATATTATTTCTTACTTAAGTCCTCACTGTGAATTTTAATCTTCCATCCTCAAAATTTCAATTGGGATAAAATAAACCATTAGAAAAGTAAAATTCAGAAACAGAACACACTAGTATACAGACGAAGAAGAAGAAGGAGAAGGAGAAGGAGAAGGAGAAGAAAAAAGTCAGAAAGTCTTTGGATATCCTGCTACTCACTGCAAGCACCTGGCAGCTCACAATGCCTGCATCACAGCCACAGGTAGTGGAGGGAGCCCAAGCCCAGAAGCTCCTATTTCAAGGAACTTTGACAGGTTGACAGCTGCTGTGAGAGCCACACTTGAAACTGAGGCCAATAAAGTCCTAACACAGGCCTTGAAATCCAGTTTGTGGAGACAAGGCCACCATCCTGTGGACTCAGAAGGAACTGCAGCGAAAGCATGCCCCTTTGTGGCATGTGGTGAAGCTACAGAGGACAGAGCCACCAGTGTGTCCTTGCTGTAAGAAGGCTTTCTGGATACCTGGTGGTCAACCTACCTGAGCCTTGGGCAGCAAACCTGGGGAAGATCCAGGGAAGAGTGAGAGAAGATTAATTCCTAGTCAAAGACAGGCTGAAATCACTAAAATAAGTGTGAAATCATAAAATATAAAATGAGCATTTGACCAAACCTAGGTTTGCTGAAACTAAAGTTAAAGCTTCAAGAATGATATTCAAACCCACAATTGTTAGCAGGAAACATTTTTAAATCTTTATCTGTAAGAGGAGACACAGAGTTTTAAACGAGCTGAGTGGTACATGCTGAGTTAGTGTTTCCGAATAGTCAAGCCAGTAAGGCCAGCTAGCAGAAATGTTGGAAAAGACAAACTGTCTTCCAAATACCAAGCTGTCTTGGCAATATTAAGAAACTCAACCCATTTCTATGCAAAGTTCCCACTTAGTCTGCTTTCCGGTTCCCAAACTCTGGTCTGTTGTTCACAACATGATGACAGAGTTCCAAAATAACAGATATACACAATGTAGGCAGCTGGAATTATAAAACCTACGGAATGGCCAGGATATATCTTAAGAAAAACGAACAATACTAAAAAAAAAATAAAAAAAGAAACAGCACCCTGGGGAACAACTTCATGGCTTTTCATTTATAGAAAATGGAAAAAATGCCCCAGGTACACTGACATGGATTCTCTGGAATAAATACCCAAGGTTGTCTTAGTAACTATTTTTTTGAGCCTGTAGAAAAGCTTATGTGGCTACAGGGTGTGCGTGTTGGGCTTAATGATTAATAATACATTAAAATATACTGTCTTTTAAAGATAGGGATGATGTGTTGGGTGTAATGGCTTCTACCTGTCATTCATGGTCAATGATACACTGAAAAATAACCTGGGTGGTTCAGCAGAATATCAAACAGACACCCCAGAGATGTTTACCGTTTTTCCACTTTCTGTATGCTGGGGCATTTCTAACACAATGTTGTTGATTTTTCTTGTCATTTTTATATTTTATCAATGGCATGACTAAATGCTTAGAAAACATGGCTACCAAACTGGCATATGACATAGAATTTGGAGAGTAGCTTAAATAACAAAGTTCAGAATGAAGTTTTAAAATGATTGTGACAAACCAAATCAAAATAATGAAGTTTAACTGTAATGAGTCTTTCTCTGTCCCACCATCCAGCTCCCAAATAATGATACAGAGACTTCTTATTTTATAAAAATTCAGCCTATAGCTTAGGCTTGTTTCTAACTAGTTCCTATAACTCAAATTAATCCATTTATAATAATCTACATTTTGCCACGTGGTTCGTAGCTGTTACTACTCCTCCTGAACATCCTGCTTGCTCTGTATCTCCTGGCATCTCCACCTGCCTTCTTCCCAGAGTCCTCTTTGTCCCTGGAAGTCCCACCTAAGTTACTCTTGTGTAGCTATTGGCCATTCAACTCTTTATCAAACCAATCAGAAGGCATCTAGGCAAAGATATATCTTTACAGTGTAAACAAATATTCTGAAACATTTAAAAAGGCTAAATTGTATTGCAATTTAGCTAAAATAATGACATTTACACAGTACTGGGGAAACTTTTCTTTGAACAATTTCATAAAAGTACTCTGGTACTTTTGTTTACTGTGAAACAAATGCTTGCATACAGGCAAGCATTTATTTAACCTTATTTAAACAGAGGTTTCAAATGGACGTTTTGGGCCTCCAGTGAATTTGCTGGCAGATTATCTCCAAGGGAAGAGAAGGGCACACAAAGTAAAGCAGAAGAAAAGGCCCTCAGAGAGCCAGGATTTGCCAACCTAATGAGATTTCTTCAATTTATCATTTATTTTCCTACTTGTTTTGGAATGACGCTGTGTAGAAATTAAAGCAACACAACCACGAAGATAGTTATCAACCTACAGTAATTCCCATCTTTCACATTTTATTCTGGCTTTCCATCCATTTTTCTCTTCCACCAACATATCCTGAACTTCTCACCCACTTTCCCAGTTCATATTTCTGGGGACGAGGAGTGAAGCCCCAGCTTCTGCCTTTTCACAACCTAATCTCTCTTTCCTACAGCCATTGTTCTTAGAGGATCAAGGCTGACCTTGAGGGGGTGAATGGTCCTACAAACCTACAACTGAGGTGGCAAATCCTTTTGGAAAAAAATAATCTATTTCATTCTGACTGGACCTGAATGACCTGAATGTTCCTCCCTGCTCTAGAATTGCAATGTTCCAAGATACAGAAAGAAAATATCTATATGTTAATTAAACCATTCATTTTTCAAGGGCATTTTAATTTCACTGTGAAAGAATACACACACACACACACACACACACACACACACACACACACACTGACAGCCAAATGGAATTATCATAGAATTTATCATGTTGTTTGTCAAAGACCAGTTTTGACAAAAATATCACTTACCAGAGCAGGGTCATGGGGATTTGAAGAATTAGTAAAGAATATGAAGATGCTAGTGAAAATAATAAAACAAAAAACAGAAGATGGTATTGGGAAGGAGTTCCAGTGAATACTGAAATCACCGCACTTAATTTCCATACCCGAATTGTACCCGAATACAACAGAGGAATAAGGCAAAAGACTATTTTAGCAAGATACAGAGGACAACTAGAACAGTTACTTGCTTCAACACTTTGAGACATCAAGTCAGTAACATTGTGTTGTTTAGGTAGTGAACCCTCCCTAGACCAAGTATCTAGTAAAGGCAGCCACTCCCAAGGTCAAACCTCCTATTTCAAAAAGAAGGAGCAGAATTACACTTGAATATCCTGACCATTGGTCAGGGTGGAGTGAATTCAACTGTATGGGCCATCTTAACGTCCAAAGAAACAAGCAACCACACCCTAGGTCAGGATGTGTAGCCCTGGCGGTTGTCAACAATTGTGAGTAACCTCAAACTCTCTGACCTTCAGACAAGGTGGAAATTGGCTCACATTTTTGGACCCCCCACAGTTGCTGTTTAAACACAGCTCCTACCTAAATTCCACCATGTCCCAAATCACAATTTTGTTTTCCTGCTTCCTTCTTTGGCTGCTGAGTCTATTCCACACTCTGTGCATGAACTGACTAGATAATGAAGATCAATACTCAATCACTGACCTGGAAGGAGATGTGGACACATTGCAGGAAGACCTGGCTAATTCCCAAGGCAAGGCTGCAAGGAGCCTGGGAGGTGGTCAGAAAGGTACTCTCTCCTGGGCATAATACAGGAAGACACAGTTTTTTTCTCCTTATCCAGGCATACCATCACTTATAATTTGGATTCTGGTGTTATTATTATAAAAAGTTAGGTGACTGAGAACCTGAAACTAGATAGCCCAGAGACCAAGCATAAAACCAAAACTATTGTTCTACTAGAAGAATGTAGCAATAAAACGACTCCTAATGACATACTGCTATACCCACAGCTCAGTGCTTTGCTTAGCCATTATCAGAGAAACCTACTCCTATAGGGGAAGGGAGCTAACTCAGACACCCACAACCATACACTCAGATGTTGTGCAGAGTGTGAGAAACCTTGGAACACTCAGCTCTAGATGGACGTCTCCATCAAATCCCTCCACTCAGGATTAAGGGAATCCTGTGGAAGAGGAAGCAGAAAGAGTGTAAGAGCCAGAGGGGACGGAGGACACAAAGAAGACAAGGCCTGCTAAATAGAACAGTCTGAGGCACATATAACCTCACAGAGATGGAGGCGGCATGAGCAGGTTTGTACCAGATGAGGTTCTTAGAGCTGAGAGCAGACCTGGACACATGCCGTTATCCCTAAACCAGAAGTTATTTCCAACTGATAACTACTTACAAGTGAAAATTTAGTTTCCTCCAAGGGGGTCTCAGTGGGGAAACAAACTAATCTTAAGGGTAGGCTGTATGTATTTCCTGCAACAGAAAATGAACCCAGCATTTTTGGTGGGTCCTTGTCTCATAATGGTATGCCAGAACTTTTCTTATTTTTAAAGTTTGTCTCATTTTTTATTTAAATTTTCTTTTATTTATATATTTTTCTCTCTTTTTACTCTACAAGTTCTTCATATATAAAGTCTTCCAGTTTAGTGTTTTAATGAAATTCCTGAGTGTGGGAATGAGTGGGTCTCTGTTCACACCTGTTGCTTGCACTTTTGAGGGGGTCTTTTCTTTCTGTTTTTTTTTCCTATTCCAAGGTGTTAGTTTTATTTTGTCTTACTTTATTATTATTATCCTTTAGGAGTCTGTTTTCTAATGAGAAAGGGTGGATCCGGATGGGAGTAATCATAATCAAGGTATAATATGTGAAAAAAAATCTATTTTCAATAAAAGGGAAAATGGCAAAAGTTATTTGAGAGTTATTATTCTAGTATGTTTTGATTATTTTTTAAGGCTTGATGCAACTGTTTGGTTGAAATCATCACCCCAGCTCCCTAAGACCCCTTTATACAAAGAGTCTATACTATTATTTGGGGATCTCATCCCAGCCCTTGGCACCCATCTTTGGAATACTGGGCAGGAACTCCATTTCAAGCCCCCACCCCTGGGAGTTGCTTTGGTCCAGACTCCACCTTCAGGAAAGCCTGCCAAGTGGTGACCCCTCCCCAGGGACGGTCAGGACCACTCCCACAGGCTACTTAGGCTGCCCCCTAGAAAATGAACACGTGGTCGCCGGGTTTTGCGTGGTCTCCTCTCTCTCCCTTCCCTTTGCCATGCTTTCCCCGTGCTACCCAGGAGTATCACATTAAACATGGGCATCTTTTATTTGCTCTGATTTTGTCTGATTGGAATTATTTGCACCAGTGGAGAAGCTCCTCTAAGAAATATTCCTAACAACAATATAGAATTATTTTCCAAGTTATTAACTATCACTCATGATATTCTTTACTTTGTTTACCACAAGCTTTGTTTGTAAAGAAATATTTATAATGTCTATTTTATATATATTCATATATATAATCCATCCATCCATTCATACACACACAAGCGTGTGTGCACACACACACGCACACACACACTTATATCCATATATAACCTGTTTAGTCTCTGCAGTGTTGATTGTGTGTATGCTTTTAAGGCTGACCATTTGTTTTTGGGTAACCACTGGCGTGTTCTTCCCCAAAAAACACCATTCCTCCTGCTCTCAGAATTCCTTAGTTGCCTAACATGAAACTTTGGGATCTCTCTCTCTCTGTAAAGCAGAGTTGGTAGTAAGAAGAGGTAAGGTAATGCCAAGTCATGGCCATATCAAAATCCAGGACCAATTATCCTGGGTTATATAATGTATTTGTTAGTGTACATATTGGTGTGGTTAAAATAGCATCATCTTGGTACTTTGATTTTTCTCTTTTGAAACTCAGGTTGAAATTTGACTGTCATTTTGTTAGCATTGGAAGACAAAAAAACAAGTGGCCAATAAATATTTTTTAAAATGCTCAGCATCCTTATAAGCTATGAAATGCATATTGAAACTACTTAACACTCACAACTCACCCTTGTCAGAGTGACCATTAGCAAGAGTACCAATGAGAGCACATGCTGAAGAAGATAGGGGGAAGGGAACTTTCCACACTGCTGGTGGGAGTGTAAAGTAGTACAGTCACTTTGCAAAACAGTCTGGAACTTTATCAAAGACCCAGAAATAGAACTGCAGATGATCCAGCTATACCACTCCTGGGCACATGCCCAAAGAATTCTGTATCCTACTACACAGACACTTGCACATCCATGTCCATTGCTGATCTATCCATGGTAACTAGGAAATTAAATCGCTATAAACGTCCATCAACAGATGAATGAGAATACAAATATCATACTATTCACAGTGGAATTTAATTCAGCTGAAAATAAAATACAATTATGGATGGAGACAGAAAAATTATAATGAGCCAAGTAGCCCAGGCCTAGTAAATCAAATCCTTACTTGTGTGTGGCTTCCAAGCAGTAATACACACGTACATACACGGATGTAAATGTGAATAAAGCCTAAAACTAAAAAGGTGACCAACAAAAGCTGAAAGTAGGTCTTGAGGAAGGGCAGGGAGAGAGCAAAAGGACACAAGGAACATGATCATGATGGGACTTGGGGAAGAGGTTACAAGGGAGTCTAGGGCGATGAAGGTAGAAGAGGTGGCTGGGAGGGATCTACTAAAATGTTTTGTTAAAACATTCCACAACAGCCGGGTGGTGGTGGCACACGCCTTTAATCACAGCACTCGGGAGGCAGAGGCAGGCGGATCTTTGTTAGTTCGAGACCAGCCTGGTCTACAAGAGCTAGTTCCAGCGCAGGCTCCAAAGCCACAGAGAAATCCTGTCTCGAAAAACCAAAAAAAAAAAAGAAAAAAATTCCACAACAGCTTCTAATTCTTAAACAAACTTTAAATTTAAATAGAGATGATTTGGCCAGTAAACAAGATTAACGTCTTTCTTCAGCAAATAGGGTTGTTCTAAGGAGACTTTTTTTGTTTTGTTTTGTTTTGTTTTTGTTTTTGTTTTGTTTTGTTTTTTTTAGAAGGCAATTTCTGCTACCTCATTCCATTTTGGTCTTCTGGATGCACTAAAAGGCATCAGGAAGCCCTGGGTATCATGTTGATCAAATAGCCCCCTCCCCAATCTTAGGATTTTCAGCCTCTACAACTGTAGGCCAAGAATACATTCTTTCCTTTGTAAAGGACTCATGAGTAGTTTTGATATATCAACAGATATTAAAGTAGCTTGAGCAGCCATACAGCAGTGCTCACCTACTTGCTGAATTTTTAATTTTCCTTTAATTATTTTCATGTTTAGTTGCATTTTTCTGCCCACGGAATTTGCTTTCTTTTCTCACATTTTTGCTTCAGGAGGCTAGAGTGAGTACAGTCAGATTTTCTATTTTTATCTTTTACGTTTCTGGTAAGTTAGTTATATGTAAGTATTTCTTTTTGGGTTTGCAAATATATAAGTATTTACACATAAGTGTAAGGGTTTTGAGTATATATGTGCATTTTTCTCATAACTGTAAGATAAGTCTTATGGATCTGAGTGTTGGATTACTTTCATAAAACTAACATCAGCCTGTGTTAGTACAGCTTCATTTTCATGCAAATTTTCCTACTCGACTCTTGCTAATAAATACCATTTGCTGGTTCAGTGTTACTTGTGGATTATATTATCCTTTGCGTAATTAGGTCTGACTGATGCTTTTACGCTGCATCCTGCTTACTTGGTCTCATTTCCTGTTACAGTTATGTTGCCTTTGTCTTGCTCTGGTTCATCTGGAATGTTGCGGGTTCTATTTTCCTTATTGCAGCCAAAGAGCATTTTTATTTTTCACTCCAGTTGTTTTGACAGTATCCCTGAGAAGGTTCCTTTCCTTCATCTTTCATCCCTTGCACCTTGTTGTATTGCTAAGCTAGTCTGTGCTTTCTGTGGGCTTTCCTTGCTGAACCAACAGCAGAAATTTTCTTTTGAATTTCAGATAATTAAAATCAGCTTGGTCTCTTTTTTTTTTTTCCTTGATTGCACAAATTGTTGGAGGCTGTTTTACATTTCTTGGTTAAAATGCACTTTAAAAAAAAAATCAGTGTTTTTATAGAATGTAGTAGTAGCTGTTTTGCAAATCTGCCATTCTCTTATATAGAGATTAAATTATTTTCTAAAAACAAATTGTTTTACCTCATTTCTATCACATCTGAAAGAGAAAATGAAATCCCCATTTCTGGTCATAGTGGTCACAACTGGGGGCAAAGGACGAACGACTCCGTTCCGAGCACCTTGCCTAATCTCACAGGAATGCTATCTGCCTCGCAAGCAGCATTTATTATATTCCAGGCGTTTTCCCTGTATTTTTATTTAGTTAGTCTGCAAAACCCTTTGAATCGTGTGCTCTCATTATCTCCCTTATCAGAAAGTTTAAAACGAAGGAGGTTGAAAAGCCTTCTGAGACCAACAGTGGAAAAGCCAGACATCACCGGATGCTTAAGACTTGGAATCTGCCTCCTCCTTTTAGTCTCTTATTGCTTTTTCTTTTTAGGATCCCAATCATCTCAAGAAAAGTAAATATTTTTCACACAGCCTCACACACTCATTTCTGATGGGTCATCTCTGAACACTCTCGGTCCCAGGACATTGCTGCTATCCACCTTCCCCTGACTTCCAGACAGTTTCCCAGGAACTGAATTTCTCAAGCTGATGAAGATTTCGGTGGGATAAGGTAAGGAAGCACATTCAAATACCTGAAGCTAGGAGCCCTCCTGAGATCAGGGCCTGTATGGCTGGCTTCCTGGGGATTACTGGTTCAAGGAAATAAATCAATGGCAGCATGCTGAGGAGTCTGCAGAGGTGCTCAGAGAATCCTTTGTTCCTCTCAGCAGTTTAGTGACTGTTAGTCACGGATTATATTTTTCACTGAATATCGGAATTATGGGTGCCATCTGTGCTCTTGGATTCTCTGTGATGTGCACTTCTCGGTTGTTTCTTGTGATTTCCTGTGCATAGTAGAAAGAGAAGCGATCCATGTTTCCAGGGAAGGGTCAAGTCTATGGATTCTGAGTGCTGCAGTCAAAGGATCATTTTAAGACTTTTGTTTATTGTCTCAAGCGCTAAATTCTGAGCATCAGTTTAATACAAATATGAGTATTTAGTTAAAAATAAAGCACCACAGATTGAATATTAAAAAGCTGACAGATATTGATTAATTAATCTCTTATTAGGGAGGCTGGCGTTATCTTTCTACTGGTCAGTTTGGATGCCTCTAGTTAAGAAATTCATGTTTCCTCTCCATTTGACCCGGAAGCAGAAACACATGCACATCCACTATACATCAGCCAGGTGTTCAAGAGGGTTAAATTATGATGCAAGAGTCTGGAGACATAGCTCAGTGGCAAGAGCACTGTTCCTGCAAAGGACTCAGGTCTGGTTCCCAACACAGGAGTGGTTCACAACCATTCAATATGGTGGTTCAGGATCACAACCATTCAAAACTCCAGTTCCAGGGAATCTGATGTTCTGTACTGACCTCTGTGGACACCAGGCACACACGTGACGCACACACATAAAGCAAAAAAAAAATCAAACAAATAAAATAAAATGAATAAATCTAAAGAAATTATGATGCGTGTTTGTTTTCTTTTGCACCAGGTAATAACTATATGCAGAAATAAAATTACTTTGACACAGAGCCATAAAATCAGAACATTTTAGGGCAAGAATGGATACAGCAGAGCAAATAGGATTGGCTCACTAATGCTCCTCCTTTCATTAAAACAAGAGAAAAACAGAACAGTAAAAACTGGCATTGCAAAAATATCATTTAGTATCACAACTGTGCTAAGCTACAAAAGAAAAAATCTATTTCTTTGCTTGTATTATTTAATATGTAATTTTAATATACATCTTAAACTAACAGGATAATTTTAAATTTTCTTAAACTATCACCTTTCTGATTTAAATTTTAAAATAGACTAGTGACCATCAAGTTACTTGAAAATGTTGAGTAATTCATACTATAAATAATACAATTGAACATCAAGTTTTCAAGAAGAAACTTGTAAATTGCATAAAGCTGTTTAGTAAGGCACCCAAATCTTCCTGATTCTGCAGACCATCCCGTGACTTTGCAGCTGTCCTTGAGCACCGACGCCTCTTCCAAATAAAGCTTGACAGCAGCAAATAAGATTTTAAAAATTATAGTCAAACACAAACTAAGCCAGGGCCCTGTCTGGGCTTTGTTTCTGCATCTATTTTTCTGTTTTAACATTTGCTTTCTGTAAAGTAAAATTTAAAATCTAGTAGATGGAACCAGAGAAAATTAGAGAGAGGAGAAGCTATACATGATATAAAACCAGTTAAAGGAATTCCTTCTTGTTGACGGCTTAAAAATGCTGACAGCACAAAGCAGAGAAGCAGGCAATTTAGATACAGCTGAGACATTGCTTAGCTCACTCTTGTCCCATCACAGTTACTGACATTTTCTACTATTTTGTGGCTAAACTGTAGAAGCTTAAATGCAGTTTAATCCAGTGTTAACCTAGTAGCACTTGTTATTTAGTTATTTAGTTTAGTTCATAGTTTAGAGCTATGAAATAATACAATAAAAGCTCTAAGATAATGGTCACATTGTTCCTTGATGAAATAATTGATTTACTTTCACTCCTGTACATATGTTTGTCCATCCATCCATCCATCCTCCATCCATCCATCCATCCATCCAGTCATCACCTATCATGTATCTACTAACTCAATATAAGTAATAAAGTTAAATTTTATTGTATTCTATATACCTTAGAATCTTTTCATAAATATGATCTTTAGATCTTTAGCGTTGAAACCAAATGTTTTACCATCTAATGGACACAGGACTGTGTCAGTCTTTTAAAACATAGTATCTAATTTTCTTGAAACCTTCATGCTCATGACTTGATTTTCTTTGCAAATAAAAACTGGTGCGGGAGAATTGTCTGTGTTCTGTCAATCATGTTTTAAATAAATGCTGATTGGCCAGGCAGGGAGTATAGGCGGGAAAACCAGACAGGAAGTAGAGGGGAGAACAGGAGAATTTGGGAAGCAGGAAGCTCCTTTGGCATTCCTGCGCAGACCACCAAGGAAGCAGGATGTAAGTTGCCCAGCTGAGAAAAGGTACCGGCCATGTGACTAACATAGATAAGAACAATGGGTTAACATAAATTACAAGAGCTAGTAAGAAGAGTGAGATAATGGGCCAATCAGTTTAGACTCTCTGTGTGATTTTCTTTGGGGCTTGCCGGCTGCAGGGTACTGGGTGGGACAGTAACCCCAACAAGCCAGCCCTCATGTTACAAAAAACAACTTCATTATTTTCAAAATACATGCTAATGGTGAAAGTTTAAGCTGTAGAAATATAAAAAAAATGAATCAATTTTTTTCCTGACTTCTATCAGGAAACGTTATTAAATTATTATTATATTAGTAAATATCAGCATAGATCTGAATACACATTTGTATATGTTTTTTACTAAATATAGCATTTGCATATTATAGTCAACTTTACATTTCGATGTCATATATGATATCTAATGTCAGGTAAGACAGGCTTCTGTCATTATACAGCAAATACAAAAACATATTGGCTAAAATATATTGCTTAGACTGATCCTACAATTCAATTTTCAAGAAAAGATAATTCAGTAGTAAAAGACTGGGGCAATGGACTACCTGTTATTATGATAAGACAAAGCCGTGAACTAGAATTGTTTAGGAAAACCATACAAATGCCTGCACTATATCGAGTATGTCTCATAGTGATGAACATTCAAATTGTTTCTAGTCACCGTAATATTATAAGTAAAACTAAAATGATTTATCTGTGAGTTATCCATATATTAGCATGCATATCTGCTCACTAACTTTGGAAATATTCCCAGTTATAACAGTTGAGTCAAAGAACATAAGAGTTGGCATTTTCATAAATGTTTCTAAGAGCTCTTTAAGTTTGAGTGTATTCGCACATTAATTGGAAGTTTATGCAATATTCTTCTTCCATATTGTTTCCAAAATAGTTTTGACCAAACACTGAAACCTTTGCCAAAATGATAAATGAAAAATAAAGTTTGTGTTCTAGTGTGTGTGTGTACATATATATATACACACACACATATATAATATTTAATATACAAATATACAATATACAAATACAAATATATTTGAGGGGGCAACCTAAGTTAATGAAGATGACTGACTAGGTCTCTTCCTCAAAAGGGCACCAGGTCTCATTACAGATGGTTGTGAGCCACCATGTGGTTGCTGGGAATTGAACTCAGAACCTTTGGAAGAGCAGGCAGTGCTCTTCACCACCGAGTCATCTCTCCAGCCCCAATATAAATATATATATATACAAATGTATATAAATAAATAAATATTAACATATATTTAATTTTGGATTTGGTTAGAGAAAGTCTGTTGATTGATTTGTTCATTCTTTTTAGTGTATACTTATGACAACATGCTTGTATTATGCAGCATTTACACTTATAGCTGAAGTCTATTTTTAACCTTAGCTAACTAGTCTTAATCCACTAGAGAAACAGAAGTAGCTTTTCTCATTTTGAATTATCCCACGTTTGCCGCCTGGGCCTATTTATAAACTCTGTTTCTATTTGGTTATTTATTTCTACTTGCCTGCTCTTCCTGTTCAGTTGAGCCTCTTTCCATACTTGCTTCCTAGATGTATCGAACTTGAGTTTCCATACTATCTTCCTGTATTTGAGTTTCATGTTCGAGGCTCTCACCTAACTTGCCTTATTTCTTGACCATCTCCAGCACACACATCCTAACAAATCTCCAGATTGAGCTTAGTTTTCAGTAATCTTTCAAGAGTTAAACAATACATTTTTGCGATCCTTTCTTCGCACTCTTAGAAATGCATCACTCTTCCCACTGGTAGTTTCTTTTGCAGCATCTGTATTCACTCCTCTGCAAAGTGTCCAGACACCACGTCTTACACAGCCTAGATACCCAGTCCCTGGGGATAGTTGTCCAATAAATAGCTTTAAGAGAACAAGTATGTTTCTTTTATTAAATGTTGTGAAGTTTTCAGGGAAAAGGAAAACACGGTGTTCACTTTAATAATTCAGAGCAGTTTCAGTCAAAGCTCAAGCCAAATGGAAAAATTAAAGGAACCAGAGCAGTGAGCAAAACTCCCATTTTGGTTAATGTCTGCTACAGTTGGAAGAGCAAAGTGAATTATTCCATGGTCCTAATATATATTCAGAATTTTCTTTCTTTAACTTCTCTCTCTCTTTCTGTTTTTATAAAAAGATTTACCAAAGGGAAAGAAATGAGAACAAGTTTGTTTTTCCATTTTATTTTTACCCTTCTTCATTTTATTACTGACTCCTATAAACAGAATTCAGATTTTGAAGTAGAAAATTATTAATTTGTGCAACTCTTCCCTCACTAAAGAACACAGAGGTGAAGTGGACTTTAAAAACAAGGGAATGGGCTCTGTGGAGTAGCGCTAACTCCTATGAGGCCTTTGTAACAGGGATGGAAGAAAGAAACCTAAAAGACAATGTGTTGCAGTCCTTAACTAGAATAGTGAAGCATTCAGAGGAAAAAAACCTGTGATATATAAAGACCCCAAAGGGTTATGTCAAAGTCAGAGAGGTTACAGATTATAAATTTCTCATGTAACAAATACTGAGGCTCATACCCAGTGCCTCAGATGGTCACAGGCTGAAGGACACTGAAGAACCACAGCAGTGTCTGTCCTAACTGCCTAGGCTGGGAGGAGGGATACATGGTAAGCTAGTGCCCTGTGTTTCAGTAAATGGTAATGTAGGACTTAGTTGCTTGTTTGCCTTTCCTCGGTCATTCCATATGATAACGAGGAGGTGTCATTAAGTTGTTCTTATATTCATTATTGGTGATTCCCTGCCTTTTTTATGGACTCATTCCTGGGTGTACGCACCTATTCCCTTCAGAAGGCTGATCACATGGGTTTGACAGCTGATGAGATGGACGAATCTTCCCTATAGTGGTGAAGGTTTGAAAATCAGCTATTGACCTACACAAACCAAACCAACCAAACAACAACAACCAAAGAAGCCAACAAACAAAAAACCTAACTGCCTACTTCGGCTGTTCTAACATAGTGGATGTGCAGTGGAATTATGTCACCCAGGGACAGTTCATTTTAAGACAGTCCAGGAAGCTGCAGGTACAGTCAAGAGCTTGCACATGGCACAGTTCTTTTTAAAGTAGGGTTGGAGCAGACATACCTTTTTTTCCCTAAATGATTTAAGTTTTCATGGACCCTGATACACCAATTGCTCCTGGTAAGTAGAAATAAGGATAGGGTTGTTGTGTTCCTGCTTGTGAGAAGTCTATTCCACACATGATGGGGCTCTACAGGAGAGTTATCGGAAGTGGGATCTACAATTTTTCTCTCTTTTGAGTTTATACACAGTATTTATACTTTTTTTCATGACCAGATAGTGATCAATATCATCCCCAAATAGACATACAGAGAACAGGCATCTAGTTCCATAGCCACACTTTAAGGTCTGATCCATCAGGGCGTAAGTGCTGTACTGAGTTTTATGTGCTCCCTCTCTGCCTTGTTCAGGGAGCCATTAATTTATCAACAGACACATGAATCATGTCAATGATGTCATGCTTCTTCCCGCATGTGTATACTTTTACCCTTGCTTGACTGGTAAATCTCACCCACACCCACTCCCCATCTCCCCTCCTTTCTCTCTCTCTCTCTCTCTCTCTCTCTCTCTCTCTCTC